>CM033714.1:82283714-82487788 GCA_019671005.1 Hibiscus mutabilis
TTAGAACATGAGATGCAACCTATGGAAAGCAATGGGAGCGTATTAATTTAGTAGATTTTAAGATGAATCTATACATCACACTCTCTAAATTGAAATGGCAGTGAGTTCAATGGCTTGAAACTTGTACATCTTTCTGTTTTTGAAGAGGTGCCACTGCTGAAAGGAGGAACTTGATATCAGGTCGATCTCTAGCCTCATACTGAAGACATTTTGAAGCCAATTCAACCAATTCTGTGGCATCTTCATTAGAATACTGTCCTTCCAGGGAAGAATCCAATAACAACAATAAATTCTTTCCTCTGATCAAATCCAATGCCTGGAGAATCAACAGTTGTATAATAGTGTTAAAACCGATATACACAAAATCGACAGCAGATGGAGAAATTTACTAGAGCAAAAACCAAAATAAATGAATAAATAAGCAGAATGTCACCATTCACCAAAAAAGAAGCCCAATTGAAAAACATCACAGTCCCATACTAAGGTCAGACCAAGGATAAACAAGAGTAAGTGCATACTTAAAAGATTGAAAGGCAAATCTGCTTTATGTTTCTGTTCTGTGTGGCTGTGTGCATATACATATACATATACATATACATATACATATACATATACATATACATATACATATACATATACATATACATAATAGTTCTATTTTTTCCTTGACTCGTCTCATAGGACAGCGGAAAAAACCCAACATTACCTGTAGGACTATTCCAGAATATTATAGTAGATATTTGGAACTTCTATTTTAAGACATTTTGCACTCTGGCTAACATTTTACAAATGGTGACTTTCTTGCCTCCCAACATTAAGAACTGCTGGTGACACTGGCAGGAGACCTTAATAACTTAATTAATCCAACAAGCTCCTAAATATACAAAACAACACCGGAAACCTCAGTTCCAGGAGCTTCTTGTACAATATGAAATCATTATTGAATTCCAATCGCAAGTTCAGTTATCAAAGAAACAATTGCCAAGAAACTCAAGATTCATTTATATCCTACCAAAAATGCAATTTTTCATCAATAAGAATTTCAAGGGCAGTATTAGCAGGGTAATGGAAAAGAACAAAACTGAATTTGGATAACCAAATGTCTCATACATGGCTGGGAGGGATATGCTTTCCACTTGAGAGATCCAGGAGAACAGTTCCATAACTGTAAATCACACTCTCAGGAATGACCCTGCCTGCCGAGTTGAAAATCAAATAACTTAGCAGTGAAGGGATATTCAATCAGCAATTAGTCTTTCCTTTTAGAAGGGCTATGATATGTCGGAAGAATTTACCAGTCCTCAAAAATTCAGGAGGGGTATAAGCCAAATTAGTACTATAGCTTTTTCCATCTCGGCTATTTTTCATCAGTCCAAAACTAGATAATCGAGGATCACCATCCTGAAATAGAATGAAATTAAAATCACAAAATAAACAAAAAAGTTCAATGTCAAAACTGGACACTGATCTGCCTCCAGAGCACATATCAATCAATAATTTTAGTCATAGAGCATGGTAACATGATATCTATGCAGATTGACCCTATTTTCTATTTTGCCAAGAAATTGTCTTACTCCATCTGGCTGAAACAATCAATTCCAACCACAAAACCGAAGTCATCCGCTGCAAAGCCAACTATTTAAAGAACTCTCATATGAGAATGGATTGGCATCTAAAATGTAAGTAAAAACTTCACCTAAATCTCATGAGTGACAGTATGAGGGCAAAATCAAATGTTAAACCATAGAGAATGTTGGAACTAATGGATTGGCATTTAATTTCCTCCACTTAGTAAGCAAAGGAAGCACGAGCAAGAGAAATAACATGGTAAGAAGGGAATGAGCAAAGCCAACCTCATCGAAAAGAACTCTATAAGCATTTAAATCATGATAAATTTTAAGGTTCTCAGCATTGCAGTGATCAAGGGCTTGTGCAACATGGTAAGCAACTTTAAGGCGCATTTCCCATGGCAAAGGCTGTTTTTCCCCTGCATTTTTCATAGCGTTTCATAAATAAGATACACAGACACTGGGAGTAAAAAAGGGTTTTCTTTTTTGTTTCTAAGGGGGTAAAAGACAAAAATTTATACAGTGGAAGAGATGCTTAGAGAGGGTATCATTAGGCATATACTCCGCGACCAACAACCGCTCGTCCCCCTCGGCGCAACATCCGATCAAATTAACCAATCTCTTGTGGCGGACTTTCCCAACCCCAGCAGCTTCGTTAACAAACTGGTGTGGGTCGGGCCACGACAGCTTCGAGAACCGCTTAATCGCCACCACTCGGTGGTTCTTCAGCTTCCCTCGGTACACCACATTGGGAACCTTGTCCCCGCTCTCCGACACTATCAGGTCGCTGCTGAAGCCGTTGGTAGCCGCCCGCAGCTCCGCCAGGTCGAACTCCTTGAATGCCGGCATCGCCGGTTGTTCCCCATTTCCATCTGCAAAAAAAAAAAGAAACCCACAATCATGCAAATGAAGAAGAAGGGCATGAACATGGGCATTGGGAGAATGGAAGGACCTAGATCTGGGTTGTTGTGGGAATCAAGAGGAAGAGGAGGAGGCTGCTGAGAGGGAGGAAGAAGGGTGGTTTTGGACTGAAAGCAGCCCATCACAGTGACAGTGACAGTGGCTTTTGACACATGTAGTGACTGAGAGTAAAGGATAATGAGAGAAGAAGCAGAAATGAAAGCAAAATCCCAGAAGGAGGTTGAGCATTAAGTAGGAGGAGCTTTGCAAAGCCAGCAGAGGACAAACGCAGTTGACTAGAAATGGAGTTGAAAAGAAGAGGAAAAGGCCACCCAGTTAGCTTCAATTCACTGTCTTTCTTTTCTTTTATTACTATTTTAATCTCCTTGCTCTCAAGAAATAGTTTCCTGTTCCCACTACATCTGTCTATGTCCGTCGGTTGGGTCGGCCCATTTCTTTTTTCAAAAGCTTATTTATTCTTGGGAAAACTATACAGGTGGTCACCCAGCTATTATCTTTTTTATTTTATTTTGGTCATCCTATTAATTTGTTTGTCAAAATCGTCCTCCGTAGATATTTTTTTTGTTTTGATCCCTCACCGTTTAAAAACTTAACGAAATGGCTGAAGTAATTTTTTAATATTATTTTATTATTTAATCTCTCCTCCAAATATTATTTTTTAAAATTTTTATTCAATCATGTCACCACTACAACAAAAAATTGCGTGTGTTAGCCACTGGGCTAAACCACAAATTTAGTCGTATCCTACCACAAAGTAATTTTAAATTAAAGAAACAAACCCAAAAAATAAAATAAATAATCGTTTATTTTACTTTTATAAAATTAATACTAAATTATTTTAAAAGGATCCTAGATTGTTCTAATATAATAAATAAATATAATTTAAAGTTTATATTCTATAATAAATAAATATTATTAATTTAATTTTTAAAATAATTTAATTCATTTTGTCATATCAAACAAAGTAAAAAAAAGATGAAATCCAGTTTGATTTTTAATTTTAATCACAATTTAGTTAAATATAATTTAAGTTAAAACTATCACAACTTCATAGTTTAAACTTGGTGTTTAAATATTTAAATTTTTATCAATAAAATTTTGTGTTCGAATCACTCTCTTAACTTTACTATTGTATTTTATGTTTTTAGTAACGTAATATACGTTAAATATAAATTTTAGTGAAAATAAATCAAAATCTTCTATTGACACATTTGGTTTGTACTTGACCCTTCCTGCTGTGGGATGTTGGTCCAAATTCCAAATGTTGCACAACTCATTTGTTTTAAATATTTATTTGGTTGTTTGGGTTTTTTATTTACATTTTAAAATGATTTGTAGTAAAAATGACTACATTTGGGTGTTAACACGCTTGAATATGCACTTGGGGACGTGAGTTCGAATCCTAGATCCCCTCAAAATTTATTTATTTTCTTTGTTAATATGAAGGAGAGAGAACGTAATAAAATAATATTAAAAATATTAAAAAGTCTACGACGGCAATTCCGTTAAATATTTAACGGTGAGGACCAAAATATGAAAGGTATCTAACGAGAGGGATTATTTTGAAGAAAAAAATAATTGGGTGACCAAAATAGGAAAAGGTAATAGTTGGGTGATCACCCATGTAGTTTTTCTTTTATTCTTTAATGGGTCGGGTGGGCATTCAATCAAGTCGAATTCAGCTGAGTCGAGTAAAAAAATATTAAATTACTAGAGTTACGGATTATTATTTTATAACTCAAATTTTATTTGAATTTTTTTTGAGTCAAACCGAGTTTATAAAATTTGAGTCGAGTTATCCAAGTTTTTGTTTAAATTTAATTGTAAACATTTATAATGTTATGATACTAATTAGTTTCAATTTAAACAATTTTCTATAATCATGTATAATATATATATATATATATATATCATGCAGATTGCAGAATTGAAGAACTCGACTTCAACTTGAAAATTATCAACTAATTACTAAAAATTTCTAGTTATTCGAATTTCTATTTTATAATTTAAACTTTAGTTTGATTTTTTTAAGCGGATCGGATTTTTTTCGCAACAAGATAGGTCAAATAATTTGACTTTTTTTCTAGTCAAGTCAAATTTTAACCTCAAAATTAAATAAATTGAATAATCAATCTAATTATTTTTTGTTTTGAATCGAGTTGGTCTTTTACAACTTGAATATTTGAAAACATGATTAACAAATCAATGTAAATATAGATGAACAAATTGATATCTCTAACAAATTACAAAAAACTAATTATATTATACTTAAAAACTATATATAATATCAGAAAGAATTCTAACCAAAAAAGTTAAAATTCTATAATCATTAAGTGCTGAGTTAAGTCAAGTTTGATTAGGTTTACACATTAAATTACTAAATTAAGTTTATTAAGTCTCTTATTTTCTTTTAAGGTTATATTTTTATACACAAGTCATGTAAAAAATTTACACAATTCTTTATATTTAAGCTATAAAATTTAAAATTTAAATCTCTAGCCCTAACACTAGGATAGCAATGGAGCGGACTTGGAACGGACTTAATGAAGTCAAAGTCCAATCCAATTAATAATCGGACCTAAAAAATCCAAGTCTGATTACATAAATTTAAGTCCGATCTAATAAAATATCTAAAATTCAAATCCAAATCCAAATCCGAAAGTCCGAATTCAGTTAATTTTTCTCATTTTTAAAGTAACATCTCAAACAAATATCTTTAAATAAAAAATAATTTCCAACAAACTTCTCTTGTCATCATTTGTAGTTTGAACACATGTTTTTTTTGTTGATTCATCTCCTAAAAGAGAAGGAGAAGATACAAAAGGAGTAAAAGATTTTTCATCTCACACTCCTATTAAGATTATAACAATAAAAACGAATGAATTTATTCTTTTTTTATATAGAAAATTTCAATTGAAAATACATAAAAAATATAAATATCAAGAGTACATTAAACAAAAAATTTAATGTGAAAAAATGTAACGTACCAGTACTTTTAGGAGGAGCCATTGATACTAAACAATAAAAGTTGACTGCTAGATATATAACTAAACTATTTAGATGGTTTTTTTTCTTCAAAAAACATTAATGATTGTTAAATCTCTCGTGTCTTTATATAGCCTTTGTAATCTTAATTCAACTCATATTGGATTTCAATATATATATATATATATATTAATATATATAATCTTAATTTAACTTTAATTAGGATTTCAATATATATTATATATATAATCCCAATTCAACTTAATTAATATTTCAATCTAAGAGTTTTAAATGTTTTTATTTTGATACATATATGGATCAGACTCGAATCGGATCATGGCAATGTCCACATCTGGTCCACCTCCTATTAGGACTCGGACATTTTTTTTGGATTCGGAATCGGACTTTTTTCGATCAGATTTGGATCGGATTTTTTTCTTCGGATCGGATTCGGATCATATTCGAATTATATTGTCATCCCTACTGCCTAACACCCTAAAACCTAAGCTTTAAACCTAAAACTCTAAACTCTAATTTTTAACCATAAACCTTAAATTCTACACCCTACAACCTAAAACCCTAAACCACAACCCAAATTTATAAACCCTAAAATTAAAAGACACAAGCTTGTGTATCAAAGTATTTTTTTTATTATTTAGTTTTGAAAAAATTTGTCATATATATGCCTCAAAATTATATGTTATAACTTGGAATTTAATCAAATCGTCGACAATGTTTTAATTTAATATATTTAAACTTTTTTATTTTAATATGACTTAATTCAAAAAAAATATTAATTTCAATTGATCACAAAAAGCTTTGTCAACTCAAATTTTTTTACTCAATTACTAATCGCATACTCATCCTAGTCTCATTTTATTCATAGACTTGAGTTAATATTTATTATATACATTGAAAATGAAAATATTTTGAATTAAACCAGTCAAAATTAAAATACTTTTTACATATCAAAATCCTATTATTGTTATATAAATATATTACATATTAAAAATATGCATACACGTTCAACCATACTTACATAGATGTTAATTTATCAATTGTACTTGTTGAAATTTCTTAATAATATTTAAAATTTAAAAATATAGTTGTTAAATTAGAGGTTTCTTTTTTAGTTTTGAGGAGAAAAGGAAATTAGGAATTTAAGAAGAGCAAAGGATTTTGGGAGAAATGAAAACACTTGCTGAACTATTGAAAGAGAAAAGTAAAACTTCTAATTAATTATCAAAAATGAATAATACATTGTTTTAAATACTAATAAAGAAAAGTACTCTAACTGATTCTTTAATTAACAGCTGTATTATATTCTAAAAAATTTCCTCGAACGGATCGTCGTTTCAAAAAATTCGAACGGAATCAGAATCGGATAAACGCGAATCAGAAGCGTCGTCTGATACCATGTTAAACCAAAGGTTTTTTTTTTTTTTTCAGTTTTGAGGAGAAAAGAAAATTAGGAATTTAAGAAGAGCAAACGATTTTGGGAGAAATGAAAACACGTGCTGAGCTATTGAAAGAAAAAAAAGTAAAACTTCTAATTAATTATCAAAAACAATAATACATTGTTTTAAATACTAATAAAGAAAACTACTCTAACTGATTCTTTAATTAACAAATGTATTATATCCTAAAAATAAGGATTTGTTAATAGTAACTAATTTTATAAAATTTAATTATTAAATACAATTTACTCGTATATTCATATGTACCACAATGTACCATTAACTGTTTTAATTAGTTTAAAAATCGTAAAGACAAAAAGTGTTATTATTCTTTTTTAGAATAAAATCTTAAAAAATAATTTTTATATTATTTTTTAGACTTTTTTTTTTATTTTTTAATTCAAAAAATAATTAAAACTTCTATTACTATAATAATTCCTACATTCACTTTAACTTAAGGGTAAAGTTCACAAATGATCACTAAATTTTGATCAATTATTCAATATGGTATTCAAACTTTCAATTGAAATAAAATAAAATAATTTAACCCTAAAAAACCCCTAACCCTAAACACTAAATCTTAAATCCTTAAACTCAAAATGATAAAAAATAATTTAACCCTAAACCTTGTTTTTAAATAAAAATAATTTGACTCTATTTCAATTTTGTCCTCCATGTTTGCCATCACCCGTTAGGCTTGTGCTTTTGATATACTTGTCTCCAACTGATTTTATCCTGTTCTCTTGATATATTTTGAGCCATGCAAAATTCTCACATGTAAAAATTACAAATATCCAAGAACCATTGAAGCGTGAAACCAACAAAAGTGGTGGTGGTTTGTCATTCATGCTTGTTGTATTTATTGGCTTGGTCGGATTAATTATGAAATATATCAAGAAGAGATCGTAAACCGCTACTACTCTGATCGACTCGTCTTCTTCCTCTACTCGCCTTCATTTAGAGAAGTAAAATGCAGTAAAAGGGAAGAAAAACAGAGGGTCTTCTGCTCGTACTACTCGACCTGCGCGGTAAAGTCTGGTCTAGTCAAAAATAATATTCATATGATGATGAGAAGGGAGAATTCTAAAACAACCCAGAATCTAAAGGATCCTGAGTTTCTGTATCAAAAGAAACACTTCCATAGCCTCAAAAATAATTTCATATTACCTAGGAATTGACAAGTACTAGAGGTATTTTTTCTACCTATCTTACAACCTCCATAATCGCATCCAAATAAGCATGCAAATTAAAGGAGGAATCTCTAGGATACCAAAGGCCTAAACAAGGCGTGTCTCTAACGTATCTAAAGATTCTCTTAACAACTATAAGGTGTGATTCTCTAGGACTAGCTTGAAATCTAGCACATAAGCAAACACTAAACATAATATTCGGTCTACTTGCGGTAAAATAAAGCAAAGATCAAATCATAGAGCGATAAAGCTTTAAATCAACACACTTACCTCCTTTATCTTTTGTCAAGCTTTGTAGAATAACTCATTGGTGTGGCTTGAAGTTTTACATTCTCCAAGCCGAACTTCTTGAGCATATCCTTGATGTACTTAGCTTGATTGATGAAGATGTCATCATTTCTTTGATTGATTTGGAGTCCCAAAAAGAATGAGAGCTCTCCCATTATGCTCATCTCAAACTCACCTTGTATCAACTTAGCAAACTCTTGGCAAAATAACTAATTAGTAGAACCAAAGATAATATCATCAACATAAATTTGAACTACGAAGATGCCTTTGCCTTTTCTTTTAATGAAGAGTATAGTGTCCACCTTTCCTTTTTCAAAATCTTTTTCAATTAGAAAACTTGATAATCTTTTATACCAAGCTCTAGGAGCTGTTTCAAACCATATAAAGTTTTTGAAAGTTTGAAAACATGGTTTGAATATTTTGGATCTTCAAAACTGGGTGATTGTTCTACATACACTTCTTCATTAATAAAACCATTTAGAAAAACACTTTTTACATCCATTTGAAAAAGCTTGATTTCATGATAACATGCAAATACAAGAAGCATCCTAATAGCTTCCATTCTAGCTACGGGTGCATAGGTTTCATCAAAATCGATTCATTCTTCTTGAGTGTAACCTTGAGCAACACGTCTAGCCTTGTTTCTCACTATATTACCACTCTCATCTAGTTTGTTTCTAAAAACCCATTTAGTTCCTATAGTAGACTTATTACTAAGCCTATCAACTAATGTCCATACTTGACTTCTCTCAAATTGGTTTAATTCTTCTTGTCTGACCAATATCCAATAATCATCTTTTAATGCTTATTTGATATTTTTAGGCTCAATGCATGAGATAAATGCAACATTACAAGCATTTTTAAGAGAAAGTCTACTGGTTACCCTTTTGGATGAGTCGCGCAAAATCTTACCACCTTTGACATAGTTGAACTCCCTTGGGTAGCTTACTTCATTTTCCTCTAGATTCATGTCCTTCAAGGCTTCTAGAGGTGGATCTTGTGCTTCTTCTTCTTTAAATGGAACTTCATCTACCTTTGATGACTGTCCACCATCATTGGCTTCAAAAATTCCTACATCATCATCATTAAAAGAATCTTTCCTCAGAATAAGGTTATCATCGAAAACCACATGTATAGACTCTTTAACAACCAAAGTTCTTTTATTAAATACACAATAGGCTTTAGAGTTTAAAGAATAATATAAGAAAATAGCTTTATCACTTTTTGCATAAAATTTGCCCAAATTGTCTTTTCCATTATTTAAGAGAAAACATTTACATCCAAAAGGATGAAAATAGCTAATGTTAGGCTTTTTAGATTTTAAAATCTCATTAGGAGTTTTATTTAAAATTAGCCTAATCATTACTCGGTTGACAATATAGCAAGCCGTATTAGTGGCTTCCGCCTAAAAATACTTTGGCAAATTGTTTTTACAAAGCATACTTCTAGCCATTTATTCTAAAGTTCAATTTTTCCTCTCAACAACCCTATTTTGTTGATGAGTGCGAGGAGCGGAAAATTTGTAGCTTATACCATTTGAGTTGCAAAAATCCTCAAAACCTAAATTTTGAAATTCACTATCATGGTCACTGCTAATATGAGAAATAGATTGACTAACAACATTTAGAGTTATTTTTCAAAATGTGATGAAATTTTCTAAAGCCTTATCCTTGATACTTAAAAATAGAACCCAAGTGTATCTAGAGTAATCATCTACTAAAACAAATGCATTTGATTTTTCACTCAAGCTCATAGTCCTAATAGGGCCAAAAAGATCCATGTGGATCAATTGTAAAACTCTACCAGTAAAAACATCATTAATATGTTTAAAAGAAACTCTTTTATGTTTTCCTTTTGCACAAGCATCACAAATTTTATCAAGATAAAAATTTATTTTTGGCAAACCTCTTACTAGATCTTTTGAAACCAATTTTTCTAAAATACTCATGCTTGCATGCCCTAGTTTTATATGCCATAACTATGAGTTATGTTCATCTTTTGTAACAAAACATGTATTTGAAATATGAATGTCATCTAAATGCACCATGTAAATGTTTTCTATGTGATGACCAATAAGCACAATTTTGTTAGTTTCAATGTTTAAAATTTTGCAACCATTTAAATAAAAAAGAACATTGAAACCTTTATTAAAAAGTTGGCTTATGCTTAAAAGGTTATTTTTTAGACCGTTGACATATAAAACATTATCTATAAGGATTGAAGAGTGATTACCAATGGAACCAATTCCTTCAATGTGGCCTTTGGAGTTGTTACCGAAAGTCACTACTCCTCCACTCTTTGGTTTTAGCTCCAAGAACCAACTCTTGCCATCGGTCATGTGTCTCGAGCATCCACTATCAAGGTACCATGAGTATGCACATGTAGCTTTGGCCTTGTAGCAATGCCCCCTACAAACAAAGATTAAGTCTTGATTTTCGGTACCCAAATCATTTTGGGTCCATGAGTATTAGCTCCCAAAATCTTGGTTCCCTTAGGAATCCAAGAAGACAAAGCACTAATGTTGTTAGAAGCAATTAGTTTCTTAGGAACCCACACAATTCTAACCTTCTTACCATATGAGGGCCTTGGGAAGCCTCTTTGTTTGTACCCATTAAAGTTTCTCTTTACATTGTTGGGTTTTGAAGAACTTGCTTTTTCAAAATTTTGTTTCCCAACCTTGCTTAGAGAAGCTTTAGATCACTCACCTCCTTGTAGTGATCATCATGAACTTTAGAAAGAATGTTGTTTAAATCAAGATTTTTCTTTTAAAAATCATTTTGTTTTTGTTGTAAATCAAAAACTTCCTTTTAAAGTTCAGAGTTGGCTTTAGAAAGGGAATCATTTTGGTTTTTCAAATCAAAAATTGTTTTCTTGTTTTTCAAAATTGATTCCTTAAACTTTTCCACCAACTCGTCATAAACCTCTTTTAACTCATCATATGGTTATTGAAGTTCATCAAAAGATAAATCAAATAAACATGAGTTAGAGGTTACTTTAGGATCTTCTTCAAGAGCAGTGAGGCAAAGGTTGACAACTTCTTACTCCTCTTTATCGGATGATTCCTCATCACTCCAAGTAGAAACGTTTTCTTTGAGCTTCTTCTTCTTCCCAAAGCTCTTCTTTTTGAGTTAGGGGCAATCGGTCTTTATGTACCTCGACTTCTTGCACTCAAAACAAATGATTTGATCCTTCTTATTCTTGTTCTTGAAGTCTCCTCTTTGATGGAACTTTCTTCCTCGGTTGGACTTCATGAACTGAGTGAACCGTTTGGTTAGCATGGCTATTTTTTCATCTTCCTCATCACTAGAATCACTCTTCTTGTGAAACTTTGAGAGCAATTCCCATCTTCTTCTTTTCTACTTCTTTTTTCGATCTTCTTCTCTTTTTCTCATAATTTCTTCATTTTTTTCATGATCTCATGGGTTAGAAGAGATCCCATAAGAGCACCGAGCTTCAAGGTTTTAAGGTCTTTAGCCTTAATGATGGCAGTCCTCTTTCCATCCCATGACTCGGGAAAGGAGTATATGAGCTTTCAGACTAGCATGTCTTCGGGGATAACTTCTTTGAAGCATTTGAGCCATTGACAATGACGGAGGAATGATCTAACATCTTAGTGACGTTCTCATCGGGCTCCATCTTAAAATTCTCGTAGATTAAATTGAGGAGTCTAATCTTGGTCTCCTTTACATCGTTGGTACCTTCATAGGTGGTCTCGAGCTTGTCCCACACCTCCATTGCACTTGTACAAGAAGACATCTTCGAGTACTCACCTGGTCCAAGTGCACAAAAGAGCATGTGCAAAGCCTTATCGTTTACTTGCAACTTCCTCATTTCTTCACCGGTCATTTCTTACTCGGTCTTGGGAACTTGCCTTTCTCATTCTTGATTCATTGGAATAGATGGTCCATCTTTGATTACATCTCAAAGGAGGTAATTGTTGGATTTGATGAATAGCCTCATTTGATTCTTCTAATACGGATAGTTGTCCCCATTGAAGAAGGATAATTTAGTGGTCTATTGAGACTTGTACAAGTTGTGGCCGGAAGCAGACGTCGTGGCTTGAATGTCGGTTGATTGAATCACCTCTAGGATCGTCTCAAGTGGATGTCAATCTCTCAAATGAGCTGGGCTCTGATATCAATTGTTGGGATGATTAAACAACTCGATTTGGTCAAGAGGGGGTAAATTGACACTTTTAAAATTGATTCCAAGAAAAATGATAAATAGTGGTTCAAGCTTCTAACAAGCTGTGCATCCACTACCTTAGCTCTCCACTAAGAATTTCAAACAAACCGTTACAAATATCAAAGCTTTCTACCTAAAGCTTGATCAAGTTCACTCACTTTACAAGAAAGAATGGCAAATAATGAAAGACCTCTCAAAGGTGAATAATTTGCCTCAAATACAATTTCACTCAACCCAAACTTGAAAGAAATAATTACAAATATGCTCACTCAAGTGGGTTACAAAGGATTTGACTCTAATAAGCTCAAAGTGTTAGACTTGTCTTTGAATGCTTGAAAGTTGATCAATGGATGTTCAATTTTTGTTGTTGTAGCTTTGGAGACTTGATTTTATATTCCTTCATTGATTTCTAATCGTTTGGGTGGTTGAGATCATCAATAGAGATGTTGGGCTGCTTTTTCTCTGAATAAATATTGTTTGGTAGCCTACTACATCGATACACGAGGAGCCGTATCGGTACTTGCCATAAGAAAAAATAGCCGTTGTACAAAGGAGTATCGAAATTGACATAGTGTAAAAATATAGGCGTATCGATACGGTATAGCCGTATCGATACGGTTTTAGCTCACTGGAATCTGAGGAAAAAGTCCAAGGAAAATTACATCGGTACGCCTAGGGGGCGTATCGATACGGTGTAACCAATTTTCAAAGATTAATGATTCCGATAACTGACAAGTAATAGTCAAATATAGGTTTTACAAAAAAGATACAAAACTAAAAAGTTTTACATCGTGTCAACAAATCCTACCTCTATCTTAATATATATGGTTATATTTTGATATATTTTTACACAACCCTTCTATAAAATTTAAAATTTAAATCCCAAAACCTAAACCCTAAACTCTAAATTATAAATATAAACCTTAAATTCTACACCCTACACACTAAACCCCAAAACCCTAAACCCTAAAGTTTACACAAGCTTGTATATCAAAGTATTTTCCACAAATATATAATTTATCTCTTAATTGTCTTACAAAGTCAAATATTAAGATTGGTGGTCATATAAAAGTATTCTATGATGCAAGGAGTGATGGCATAGAACAAAACATTTTAGTATCTTTTTGGTGCCATTCTCTATGCACTGATACTAGGAATCTAAATCCTACGCTCTAATTCTAATTTCTAAACTATAAATCTTAAACTCTAAAAAATAAATCATACACCATACACTATAAACCCTAAACCCTAACAACAACTCTAATCTTAAGCCATATTTTAAACTATTGAGACTTAAAAAGGGCTCCGAAAAAGCGCAAAAGATTTCTATTCATACAAGAACGAAACTGTAAATGAAAGTGGACTACATTTTCTTGGAATAGAAATCACATGCCCCTTTTGTGTGCCACTATTTGTGCTCCAATACTAAAAAATAAGTTTAGAGTTTAGGATTAAAGTTTAGGGTATTGAGTGTATGTTGTATTTTTTAAAGTTTAAGATTTATAAGTTAGAATTAGAACATAAAATTTAAATTTTTAATCCTGACATATAAAAATGGATAGAAAAGAGGCGGACAATTTTTGTTTATTTTCTTGAGGCTGGGCTGCTGCATGATGTTGGGGTGATTCTAGGGAACAACCCTTAATTAAAGGCTAAATGAAGGGCGACCGGCTAACCGGGTAAAATGTGTGTACATAAATTCTTACGATGCCTGTACATAATTCTTTACAAAAACTGTAATAAAAATGGTATATACATAAAATGTTACAATGTAAGGATTTGTGTACATATATAATTCCTTACAAAAATTGTAAGAAAAAAGGTATATACATAAAATGTTACAACGTAAGGATTTGTGTACATACATAATTTCCTACGAGTAAACATAATTTGGTACAAGAAATGTAAGGATTTGTGTATATACACAAATTACTACAAAGTATACACAAATCCTTACAAAAGTTGTAAGAAAAACGGTATGTACCGAATTCCTTACAAAATTTCATCAAGGCCCAAAGGGGCTCAACTTTGTGTAAAGATTTGTGTACATACATAATTTCGTACAAGAAATGTAAGGATTTGTGTATGTACACAATTTACTAAAAAGTATACACAAATTCTTACGAAAGTTGTAAGAAAAACAGTATGTACCGAATTCCTTACAAAATTTCACCAAGGCCCAAAGTGGCTCAACTTAGTGTAAGGATTTGTGTACATACATAATTTCCTATGAGAAAACATAATTTGGTACAAGAAATGTAAGGATTTGTGTATGTACACAAATTACTACAAAGTATACACAAATCCTTACAAAAGTTGTAAGAAAAACGGTATGTACCGAATTCCTTACAAAATTTCACCAAGGCCCAAATGGGCTCAACTTAGTGTAAGGATTTGTGTACATACATAATTTCCTACGAGAAAACATAATTTCGTACAAGAAATGTAAGGATTTGTGTATGTACACAATTTACTACAAAGTTTACACAAATCCTTACAAAAGTTGTAAGAAAATGGTATGTACCGAATTCCTTACAAAATTTCACCAAGGCCCAAAAGGGCTCAACTTAGTGTAAGGATTTGTGTACATACATAATTTTGTACGAGTAAACATAATTTGGTACAAGAAATGCAAGGATTTGTGTATGTACACAAATTACTACAAAGTATACACAAATCCTTACAAAAGTTGTAAGAAAAATTGTTGAGCTCGATGTACAGAACCGATTAATTAGCCAAGTGGTGGAGAAAGTTGATTTTTGGGTGGAAATGGTGGAAGTAAAAGATAAACAAAAAGACACAAGGGTTTAGAGTGGTTCAACTCCCCCAATGGAGTCTACATCCACTATCTAGGCTTCCAACCTTAGGATTTCAACAATTCACTAAGAATTCTTCCCTTTTTCTAGGCTAAGGAGGCAACCGTTACAATCCTAGAATCACAACCCGTGATCTAGCATCCAAAAACTCACAACCCGAGTCTTGGGAACACCCTCTAACAAAGAAAATCCTAGCAAACTGAAATCCCTCTTAATAGGTAGATGTTTGCACACTAATCACTCACCCAAAACCTAAAACACTTGAGCAAAATATTACAATTAAAGCTCACAAGTGTTGCCTATACAAAGAAATATACAATTAAGCTCTAAGAAAAATATTTGATCATAATGTTGTTGACAATTGAAGCATTTGTCTTTCATAGATGCTTGAAGGTCCCTTTTATACTCCCAAATGAGTTCATAGCCGTTGGTGACCGTGGGATTAAATTGAAGTCGTTTGGGTCTTTATTTTCCACATTAATTGTAGTTCTGAGGCTTTTCGTATCGGTACGCGGGTAACCGTATCAGTACGGCCTTCTTCATAACTAGCTGTTGAGCTCTGATTAGCTGATGTGTATCGATACGCGTATAGGCGTATCGATACGTCCTACAATTTAAAAGACCATTAGAAATATGACCGTTGGGGGGTTTTGTTCATTGGGATATATGCCACGTAGGCGTATCGATACACCAAATGGGTGTATCGAAACCACTATTCTTCGTACAATACGGGAAGGCCCTGTATCGATACGGATCTTGACAGTTTCACAAACTGTAGCTAAAACCCTTTATGCGTATCGATACAGGGTATACCGTATCGGTACTGATATTTGAAAAAATCAGGTTTGGCTACTTGAAAGACGTTTTAAATCATCCCAAAACCTCTTAAAAGGCATTAAACATTATTTCAAGTTGTTTGGACTTAAAATCATTTTTAAAATCTTTTCAATTTATTCCATTTTTTTTCAATTATTATATCAAAACACATATCTCAACAAAAACGGTATGTACCGAATTCCTTACAAAATTTCACCAAGGCCCAAAGGGGCTCAACTTAGTGTAAGGATTTGTGTACATATATAATTTCCTACGAGAAAACATAATTTGGTACAAGAAATGTAAATATTTCTGTATGTACACAAATTACTACACACAAATCCTTACAAAAGTTGTAAGAAAAACGGTATGTACCGAATTCCTTACAAAATTTCACCTAGGCCCAAAGGGGCTCAACTTAGTGTAAGGATTTGTGTACATACATAATTTCCTACGAGAAAACATAATTTTGTACAAGAAATGTAAGGATTTGTGTATGTACACAAATCCTTACAAAAGTTGTAAGAAAAACAGTATGTACCGAATTCCTTAGAAAATTTCACCAAGGCCCAAAGGGGCTCAACTTAGCGTAAGGATTTGTGTACATACATAATTTCCTACGAGAAAACATAATTTGGTACAAGAAATGTAAGGATTTGTGTATGTACACAAATTACTACAAAGTATACACAAATGCTTACAAAAGTTGTAAGAAAAACGGTATGTACCGAATTCCTTACAAAATTTCACCTAGGCCCAAATGGGCTCAACTTAGTGTAAGGATTTGTGTACATACATAATTTACTACGAGAAAACATAATTTGGTACAAGAAATGTAAGGATTTGTGTATGTACACAAATTACTACAAAGTATACACAAATCCTTACAAAAATTATAAGAAAAACGGTATGTACGGAATTCCTTACAAACTTGGTGTAAGGGTTTCGAAACACGTCACTTTCGGTATTGAAAAATTTTTGGTAGCTGCTTTTGGAAGCCACCAATTGGTTTGAAAACTATAACTACCCCCTTACATAGTTGCACAACGTGAAACCCTAAAGAGAACCTAAATTTTCTAAACCCCTCGCATAGTTGCCTAACATGCAAACCCTCAAGAATTGCTTTTCGAAACATCTCGCCTCTTACCTGCAAACCAAAATCTGCACAAATAGTCTAGAAATCCATTATCAAGTGTAGCAAAATTTCTTACCTCCTTGGGCTGTTTCGTCGTCTTCTTCAATTTCTGAAGATAAGTTTATCTAAATCGCACATTAAAAATCTTTAATATGATTAGAATTTTTTGGTTGCTTTTATTTCCCGAAGAGGATTTTATCAACATCCAAAAGTTTTGACTACCTACATGTTTCGGGCTATTTCGAAAATCATATAAATTTTTTAAAATTGATGCTTGAAATTGATGAATGGCAATTAATTTATGCTGGTACTTGTTTCTTATCTTATAGGAGGTTTTAGTGGATTATTCTAAGTATCCTTAGAGAAATTAGTTTTTCTTGCCCACCAAGTATTTGGTAAAATTCCTAACCCAAAATATTCACCTTAAAACCTTTGTTATTGCCATGGCTCCAAGAGCTAAACTTCCGCGTAGAGAAAAGAGTAAATCATCTCGTACCGTTCCAGCACAACTTCAAAACCCTAATTTGTTGAATCTTTGTTTTAAAAATAATAAAAATCTTGCTCGTTTTCATCAAATCTACGAGGCCAAAGACATTTGAGCCAAATGAACTATAGATCTAGACTTTTTAACCTCTGAGCTCTATAATTTCGAATTCTTTCCTTTGTTTGTGTAATGTGGATGGATGGAGTTTCTAGATATTAAACCTCGTGTCTTTCATAACCTAGTGAAAGTGTTTTATGCCAATGCTAGGCTTGTGAAGGGCAAGTACAATGAGGTTATCTCTATTGATTCGTATCTTATGGAAACCGAAATTGAAATCACACCGGAAAGTATAGCCAAACATCTTGGTGTCCCTAACAGTGGTGCTTCTAAAGAGTCTGAAAGTGTTCCTATCAAGTTTGACGATGAAAGTCCTACTCACATTCACATCAATGATAGGCTTCTTCATCTATTCACCACTTGGTTTTTTCGGCCTTCCGGTGGAAGATGCACTTGCATGCGGCATACAGACTACTGGTGGTTATATCAACTCCGTACTGACAATCGTCTGAATGTTGCCTAAATCATATTCGACTCACTTGTTAAAATCATTCGCAGACCCTGTAGTTCTCTCAACTACGGATGTGTTCTAAGTCACATCTTTGAGAAGCTAAACATTAATACCTCCCTTGATCCTGCCATTCCTTTGAAGAGTAAGATTAATCATACAACGGCTAAGAAGGCCAGATGAAGGTTTATTCATGGGTAGTGGGTTCACAAAAAAGATAAAGACGAAGCTCGCGTTGCTCCTGGGAATGTTGATGCAACGAATGGTCTACCTCCAATGACCATCGAATCCATCTATGCGACCATGATTAGTCATTTTGACAACATTGATGCCTTTCTTCGTACGTCGCATGAGGAGTCTACCGCCATGATTCGTAGCTTAGATGGTCGTTTCACGTCTCTAGAGCACGACATGCGTGATGTCCAGGGTTATCTTTTCCCACCAGCATTGTATCCGGATGCACCAGATGCTTATGACTTATGTTCTGTTATAGTTTCAATAGATTTATGCAATGGTATTTTGGACATTTGTTGACTTTAGTTATTGAATTGTTCATGAACTTTGTCGGATACTTTTAATTTATGGCTATGGTTTTATCTTGGATTATATATTGAGTTGTTATATGCTCTCTCAATTATGGATGATTTGTTACATAAGTAGATATACTTTATGATAGGCAAGCATATTGTGTAGCCAATTACGTCCCACGTAAACAAAATTTTGAACTGTTGCTGATATAAGTATAACATGGTACTGCTTTATGTTGCAGTAACCACTATGCTTGTATGATGTCCCTCAATAGAAGGAATACCTTTAACTTTTTCAAAACTTAATATATCATATTACAACGTGAAGAAACCTTTGTTAATTTCAATACTAGTGAGGCAGATTGCCTAGAAAATGAAATTTATTAGGGGGTTTCGAAACCCCATATAATGGTTTTGCAACTGGTAAGGCAGATTGGCCTAAAATTTAATTTCCACTATGGGTTTCGAAACCCTCAATCATGGTTTCAGTACTAGTGGGGTAGATTGGAAAAAATTAGGATGTCTTTTGGGGTTTCAAAACCATCTATAACGGTTTCGGAACTAATAGGGCTGATTGGCCTAAAATTTCCAGTGTGGGCTTCGAAACCCTCTATCCTGGTTTCGGTACTACTGAGGCAAAATGCCCAAAAAATGGGATGGCTTTAGAGGTTTCAAAACCCCCTATAACAGTTTCAGAACTGGTCAGGCTAATTGGCCTAAAATTCCAGTGTGGGTTTTGAAACCCTCTATGCTGGTTTCGGTACTAATGAGGCAGATTGGATAGAAATTGGGATGACTTTAAGGGTTTTGAATAATGGTTTCAGAACTGGTAAGGCTGATTGGCCTAAAATTTAATTTCCAGTCTGGGTTTCAAAACCCTCAATCCTGGTTTCAGTACCAATGAGGCAGAATGCCCAGAAATTGGGATTGCTTTAGGGGTTTCGAAACCCCCTATAACGATTTCGGAACTGGTAAGGCTGATTGGCCTAAAATTTCCATTGTGGGTTTTGAAACCCTCTATGTTGGTTTCGGTGCTAGTGTGGCAGAATGCCCAAAAATTGGGATTTCTTTAGGGGTTTCAAAACCCTATATAATGGTTTTAGAACTGGTAAGGCTGATTGGCCTGAAATTTAATTTCCAGTCTAGGTTTTGAAAACCTCATTCCTAGTTTCAGTACTAGTCAGACAGAATGCCTAGAAATTGGGATGGCTTAAGGGGTTTTGAAACCCTCTATGTTGGTTTCAATACTATTAAGGGTTTAGAGAGACTAGTGCAAAAATGGGTTAGAGGTATCAGAACACATCATGTACTCGTATTTTTTTACCTGCTAAACGTGACATATTCAACATAATAAAATGGTAGGAACTCCACCACTAATGCCTATAGTTCATTTCTTTATTTGTTGTGCAACCAACCTATTTATTGCTATAATGAATGCACACACCAACCATTTTTTGGTTATACAAAGACCAAACCTTGGGTTGGTGAGAGCAACTTCTCTTCATCAGCTGGACTCCACCGTCTAAATGTGAAAAAATAGGAAGATTGAGGTTATCTCCAATATTCCCAGCCAACATCAATTTTCACAAAATCTTGACCGACTTTCTTACACGACCACAAGTAAATAGAAGGTACGTTGAATGTTTCCACTTTTATTTACTTCATTGTAAAAAGATTTATGTTTTTAGTATCATACGTCATGCCATGATTTCTATTCTCGTAGAACCTGTACATCATCAATTTGTTACATGGCTGACACAGTTGGTGAAAACTATGTGGTTGATGACTGCACATTAAAGGAAACTGTTATTCTTGAGAATTTAGTAGGTATGGTTTTCAACTCTCTTGACGATGCATAAGAGTTTTATAGGGATTATGCAAAAAATAGTGGGTTCAATGTTTGTCGCTCAACAACTAGGCATGATGGGCTCGGTGATGTCAAAGCACAAAAATTTTGTTATACACGGGGAGACGTACGAAGATCAACTGTTAATGATTCAGAATAGAAACATGTGCCCCACGCATCAAGTGCAAGGCAAAATTTATTGTTAAGTGTACCGATTCTGGTAAGTGCCATATAACATTTTGTCATACTGAACATAATCACCCCCTGTGCCCACTTGTAATGTGCCCGTTTCTTCAGTCGAGTAGCAAGTTGATGATGCAGATATCGTTGAGGCACGAGCATTGAAAAATGTGGGGGGTCAGAACGTCACAAGTAATGAATTATTTCACGCAACAGTCAGGTGGTTTCCATAATGTTGGTTTCATAAGGAAAGACCTGTACAACTCACTACATAAATCTGAGGCGGCTGAAATTCGTGATGGTGATGTAAATACCCTACTCACTTGCTTTGACTTCAAGAAAGAGCAAGATACCGGGTTGTACATGTAGTACAATGTTGATGAATTAGGGGGATTGCATAATCTATTTTGGTGTGATTCAACGTCGAGGTCCAACTCCGCATGCTTCGGTGTGATGTCATTGCATTTGATACAACGTACAAGGGAAATGTGTATGGGCGACCTCTAATGCCTATAGTTGGTGTGAATCACCACCATCAAACAACTATCTTCGGTGTTGCAATTCTAGCTGACGAGACTGCCGATACTTTTGAATGGGTATTGCGGGATTTTTTAGAGGCTATGTGTAATAAGGCTCCTATCTCATGCGTGACAGACGGTGATAGGGAAATGCACAAGGCTATAAAAATGGTGTTCTCGCTTGCTTGACATCGCATATGTTCTTGGCATCTATCCCGAAATTCTCAAGCAAACATAGGTGATAAAAACTTTACTTCCGCATTTACTAGATGCATGTCATCTTGGTGGACAATTGATGAATTTGATCAAGAGTGGAGATCAATTGTTCAACAGTTTAACGTCCAAGACCATCCGTGGGTTGTAGAGAAGGATCACACCCAAAGTATGTGGGCCTAAGCCTATTTTACGGGACATTTCTTCACCAATGTTTGCTCAACACAAAGGTGCGAAGCTATGAATGCTGCACTCGCTATTATGCTGAAATCTAAGAAGACATATATAGATTGGGTTCGTACCATTGAAAATGGGATTAATGATATGCGAATTAAAGAGTTGAAAGAAGATTTCTTCAGTTCACATTCGAAGCCTTTCTCAATGACGAAATTGAATGAACTTGAAGTGAATACGGCTGACTTTTATACCCAGGCATCCTTCGAAATAGTTCAGACAGAACTTAAACACGAGACATTGTATCGTCCTATACATCCAATTGTTGAAGTAGGAGGATCACGGCCATATCGTTTAACCAAGTATAGGGATCCTAACAAAATGTATGAGGTGGTGCTTGATGTCGCAACGCATAACGTAACGTGTTCTTGCAGGAAATTTGAGACAGTGAGCCTACCATGTCGCCATCAACTGTACGTTCTTAAGTTGGAAGACTTATCAGAGATCCCAAAATCTTTAATATTCCCACAGTGGACAAAAAATGCAAAGCTTTTAGCTCCATCATTTGTAGACTTCAACGTGCCTCCCGAATTGAAACAAATGTCTCAATTCGCCTCTCTCCGATCACTGTCCTCGCGGTTGTGCTACTTTGCATCACAAACTGATGAAACTTTTCAAAGCACAAAGGATGAGATACTTAGATTAACTGTTGAATTTGATCAGTCCAATATGTTGAAGGAGTCATCATCCAAGAAGGAAAGCAAGCGCAACGTTCGGGACCCGCAAAAGAAAGAAGCGAAACAGAAACAGAATATGAAGAAGCAAGTCCTAATGTCACGAACCTATCACTGCTCGTTTTGCAATATTGGGGGACATAACAAAAAGACATGCCCATATTTGAAGCTGTAACTTCTAACCCCGACATTTGGGATAACTTCAACTTTTTTCCAAGACAATATGGAAATTGCAAATGACCTCGACATGCATAATTTCATGTACCAACGGTAAGTCAATATTCCTTTAATCTCATATATGTCCAAAAATAAAAGTTAACGCATGTTTGGTTCTGCGTTTCAATTAAGACCGACCACATCTTTTGAATGCAAACGCTAATGTTTTCAATATATCTCTGACTGCGACATCTACGGTAATATATCATATTACAACATCAAGTTATTACACTATTATCTATATATTTAGTACGAAATCGTTCCTTCTTCCCCCATAGTAAATAACACGATTATCTATATGAAGGTTTTCTATACCGACCAACGTCTTTCCAAAGCCAAATATTGCATACCCATAACGAATAACAGATATGTCCATTTAAATTTTTATAGTTTTGGTCTCATATAACATATGCGGATAAAGCATTCATATGCTCAATTTATACAGTGGAATATAATATACAACTTGTACACCGTATTCAGTATGATTTCCTAACATATATTGCAACTTTGCAATAGTCTTCCTATACTTACATAACCTGTTTCGGATTGTGAAACCCTGTAATGTATAAATTGCTTTACATGTTCACAAAATGCAAATTTTCATCGAAAACATTTTGCTCCTATTGCTTCCCATTCAAAAAAAGAGCAATGACATTAGCTAATTTTTTTCCAAAAATTAAGAGCATACATACATACATGGGTTCGACCCGTACAAAAAGAGGGTCAAAAATACGTCATGCTAGGTTCATACAAAAACATTTTCATTGCCGGAGATCCAACTCCTATGCGAATATGTTCATTACCAACAAAGATTTCACAAAGTTACGAACATTAATACTTACATAATAATTATTTCAAAAATATAAGGTTTGTACCTACGTAATTACTTACTTACCATTTTGGACAACGAATGCTTGCACAGTTTATGAATGGACGTGAGTTCAGCTGTACAACATGTGCCTTAACAGCAGCTGAAATTTCCCGCCTCTTCGTATTTCGATCATTATTCACGAGATCATATAGAACAAGCATTCGGTCCCAATCCCCAACAGTCTAGTAAGACAAATGTTAACAATAGATGCATTCATTAATAATTGTTTATTTTTGTAAATTGATCAGTAATTAACGTGTAATGAACAACGGTTGCACGTACCACATCCTCTACACGCTTCCTATGTCAAAGCTGCATCCATTTAATGCAAAACATCCACACTCGTCTCTGTTCGAAGACATATTTGTTTAAACATCAAATTATTAGTAATAGTATGCAAATGGTACTAGCAAGATAACACATATCTATAGTTTAACAACTATATACCCATTGTCTTGATGTTTGACTTTAGCCACCATCACGCGGACTTCGGTCAGTGGCCTAGATGGTAAGCCAAACACTTCTACGAACTTTGCATCCAAAAAACATTCACCTTACCTTTCCAGCTAGATGCACAGACACTAAGATTTTTACATACTGTGTGACATCAGTAAAGATTGTTGAATAGTTCTAAGTTTACGCTTATTACCAACTTCTTAACAGCAGACACTCTTGCAGCATTGCCTCTAGTTGTGGGCAAGTTGTCTAGTATCTTCGCTTACCTACGGTCAATATCCAACACACATGTATACCAATGATTCTCGTTGTCATTAATAGGGATAAAGATCTGCGCAAAATATTTCACTACTGCCATTCAATAAACGATACCCATGTACTAAATTGCAAATGCTTTGTAAAAAATTTTAGTTTCTTCATACCATTTTCCAGTCCCCAATTTTACCGAATGGTTTGAAAGTGAAACGCCAGTACTCAACAATCTGTGCACCATCCACTAGCCCTCGTAAAAGCTGATCGTACAAGACAAGCATTATTAGTCAGCATGATTCCAAAACTGCATATGTTTATTCTTAATATATACTAACTTTTCAATATTTAACATACACTTAATGCGTAAGGTAGATACCCTCTCCTTGCTTTACATCCCGTCCTACTATCTTCAACAATAATCCCCCACCCAACAACATCAATAACCTAAATTTTACAAGAAAAAACACATGAACTATTTGACTACATTTCATTAATTAAGTTAATATGACTTTATTGCTTATGAGAAAATGTACAGTATACTAACCATTGAACCGACCCAACTTCCTGGTTGTAACGTATCGACATCACTTACAGTCATATACATGTGGGCAAAATATACGAGGATTTCGCTGGACACATGCAAATACTTGTAAGTTATATTAAACTGAACTACATTGTAGCATCATTATGGACTGCTTACCCTTTAGGCAAAGGCGTATTCCATATATAGTCACATGTGCCTTTGGCTGCCGCCCCTACTCCATCGGGTATTTCAACATACGTCAGTACCTGCAACGCTTAAAAATTTGATGTGAAATATTCAATAACATTAAAGAATTACAATATTTAATCACTTCTTAAGTATTACACCTTGTACAGTAATATGTATATTGTCAAACATATGTAATTAAAGAACCCATACGAAGAATCCTTACAAACGCTTTACATTCTAAACAAACGTCAACGAGATCATCCATCCATATCCATATCATGTTCTAATCAAATGGTTAAGGACATTCAAAGTAAATCACCGAGTTCACAATACAATCACTCAAGTTTTTTTTTCTCCCTACTTAAACTAGAAGAAGCTCCACATGACACTTCTTTGAAATAGTGACTTATTTCATGTTTCGAGTTTTCATTCGTACTCGAATCCCTTTGCCACTAACCTTAGACACAGCTTCCACCGTTGGCTTACCCTACAAGTTAACATCAACTTTGTCAACAACAAAAATCTCGTACGTTAACTTAATTCCATGTTGATCAAAATTTAAATTTTTTACTGATTTTACCTTTTTCCCGCCCACAACAACGTTGTCTTCCTGCAACAGGGTGACATCCTCTACCACCGCTTCAGCATCAACATTAAGTCCATCTTTTGGTTTGGACTCTTCGAATTCTGCTTTCTCCTCCACTATTTCCTCTTCCTCAAGGCCAATGCCAAATTTTGCATCGATTATATACAAAGCCTTCTTCATATACATCATATTTGCACCCCAAACCCGTAACCTGCTCAACAACGTTCTTACATTCCTCCTTCAGAGTCTCCAAACCCTCTTCTATTTTATTCTCCTTCTCCACACGAGCTTCGAGACTCTGTTTGATTTCAGCTATTTCTGAAATTACCTTCTCCAACAGCTCCGTAATAACATCATTACTACCATTTGTCCTGTCACCTTCTTCTGTCCCTTCATAGCATTCAACATCAAACCCAAGTACTAGCACACATCATCATTAATTCATTTCATGTCATTACAACCCCCTATAGAATACAAAATTTATTAACCTACTTACTTTCAGTTTTTTGGCATGTCATTCTCCCTTTAGTCGGGTTACAATCCTGCCTACGTCCTTCTTCCCCCACGCATGAATGCGAGCATGAAAATCAGCGGAAGGATATCCTCTGCTCGAAATTCCACTCCAATAATCGAATAACCTCACCTATATTTTACATTAATCATACGATTATAATAAAAATAAAACTTGGGTGAATAACGTACTACATCAGAACGAAACATAATTTTAATAATAAATTACCTCTAGAATAGTAATGCATCCGGTCATATAAGCCAACCCAACACGAACTTTACATTTGGCCACTCCATCAAGTAACCTCTCGTACGCATATTTACACCAGTTCAGTTTCCCGTTCAACCCAGCTGAGCACAATAACTTGAAATGTTCCATTGAAGGCAGAAGGTTGGCGTTTGGACATAAGAACACACCAACAATGTACAGCAGTACACATGCTTTCAACTCATCCCCCACATAAGCTCCACTTAGTATCTCCCCCGCAAGTTGTTGATATGTAGCCTTCGTACTGATTTTGTACTTCATCGCTTGTTCTTTTCCACTCAATTTTCCCGTGGCCTGTTCAACATCAAGAACTTCGTTCTTCAAGCCCAAAACAGCTTCCACATCTTCTACTAGAACAGAAATTTTGTGCCCACTAAATTCTATCATCGAGCTTTCTACATAAATTTCTCTGCTAACTCGCGACATAGGTCGCGATGAATTGCTCTCGATTTCAATCCAAATAAAGGGCCAAACCCTAAATCTTTAACAACACTGTCAATCTTCAGTTTCTGTATCTCTTTAAACATATTTGACAGCTTCTTCATGCTACATCTCGATGACATCTCCTACAATGTTTAATAGAACAATAATTATTGTTATCTTACGCTTAAGTATATTCTGTTACGACATGTTTGAACCCTAATCACTTTCTCTAACAAGAAATATAAACATTCACTTACCTTTTTTACTTCTTCCTTCTTCACTATTTCCTTCCTCTTGCCTTTTGATATCCATTCCTATTGAGCCTGCTTTTGCTCCTCGTACATATTAATATAAGGCTTCCTTTCTGCATCAGTCATTTCAGCCCATCTCAAACCTAGTGCTTTTCTTCCCTGTATCACTCCCACACTTATTAAATTTGAATTATATGTACACATTACAAACTAATACACAACACACAATCGTATTTTCTTTTTCTCACTTACTACACTCACTTATACTGTACAAAAATCATTTCAGAGTTAGACTACGCAATACAAAACGCTAACAAACTAACAATTTCAGCAATGCCATATACATTCAACTTAAACTTACTAGAAGTGAAAATATGGTGTCAATGTTTTAGGTGCCTCGTGCACGGCTTCTACGTCCGGCTTGCTACGATGCTCCATTGTAAACAACTTTAATCTGAAAAGGTAAGGTAAGGATGAAATGAATTAATGCCGACAAAAGATAATTACTGCATTAACAAAACTTCCATTCTTAGGATGGATCATTTGAACAAAAGTCTGCCTATGCGTGACACTAAAAATTTCATGTGCTTATTAGACCATTCATTCCATTACTAAGGTTATTATCATTACATAAACCAATTTAACCTACATTCTCGCTATCATACTCTAGGATACAATCTCATGGTCAAATTTCTAGTTAACCTTTAACTCAATCACCTGATTACTTCATAAGATTATATATATATATATATATATATATATATATATATATATATATATATATATATATATATATGAGATAAGCTTATTACAACCATTCGAATAGAATGAACAACAATCATATACCTATTTCCTAAAGGTTTTTCGCACCACAACATCTTAACCACAAACAAATCCATTGACAAACATAGAAGCATAACATGCTGTTCCAACCATATACCACAGAAGCATACCATTCTAATTCAACCACATTCAAAGATGTATACCAAGTTACCATGCTCACCTAAATATCTTAATTATTTACATAACTTACAAAGATAACCAAAATGATGTGAGCCAAACTACATATATACTTGCGTCAACTTCTACGAGTTTTAAGATATATTCAAAACGTACTTTTATCTTGCTTGTCCCCTGAACTTGATTAAATCAGTCTAACCTAAAAAATAACAAGGTGAGTCATTAGTAAGATACACATCATGCGCAACTACAACTAATTAACAAACATAGATTTATTTTATCTCACTTTCAAGCATACTTAATTGTTTCTCAACCCTCAAACTTGAGACTATTCACTAAGTGCATAGTAATTATCCATGTGATCATCATGCTATCAATTCATTCCAATGATACAATAACAAAACATGACTGAGTTGCATAACAATTTCATAACAAAGGTTACTATCCAAGAGGGTTTACATCTCATACTTCATTATTTACATACATATTATGGCAAAAGATCAGTACAATTAATGATCTAGTTTGGTTCTTTCTTCAACCAACCCTTCTTGCTCTAACAATTTACAAGAAATGATTGCTATTTTAGAACCATATTTACTCTATACCATATACAAGATTTGGAGGAATAGGATTGCATGAGTGTACATTCAAGGCATCACACATTAATTAAAAGAAAGCAATTCATTGGCATACTTCTTCCACAATTAAACAAGAAGATTACATTCATACATATGTGCATGTATTTCCTGTATCGTAAAGATTAAAACAATATACTTTTTAATCAATGCTTTCAATAATTTAAATTGGATACAATTATGTTCCTATTTCATAGTGACCATCTTTGAAAGAGTCTATATGTGTCCAAGCATGAAACCGAGCTGACAGGACATGTATTGCTTCTAACTAAAACATTTTTAAATAACACTAACAATCTTTTAACAAAAAGAAAAGAGAATCATAAATACTAACACAAGATTCTACATCAAAGGAAAAACAGCTATGAACTACATTGCCACATACAAGCAACAAACTAATAGTTAAAAGTACACTGCATATTATCTATCTAATAATCCTAAAAATATCAATCGATTCACATCAAGGAAATGGTGTCTCCTAGAACAAACCCTAAAATTCTCTATACCACAAAGGGGAAACTGTATTATAGGTCAAACATTTATAAGCATTTAGATTGTATAACAACCTGCATCATCCAAATAGTGGATTTTACTCAATACATGGACCATTAACCCATAGTGTACAGTTCTGACATATAATACCAGAGCTGGGCTAATTACATATAAGTTCCTGGACAAATGTGATACAAATTACAAGTTCTTTTAACAAAAACAACTTTAAAACATGAATAAATCAGATAAACGATAAGCAGATAGAACAAACTTTCATCAAATACACCACCTCAAAGATGAGTTTTATGGATTAAAAAATCCAACATAATAATGAAAATTAGAAAAAAAATCAAACTTAATAAAGAACAAGGTAAAATCCAAGTGAATAAAATGATGATCAAGGTTAAAAGATGATATTTACACATACGGGGAAGTTCCAATAAAAATTCAGAGATATGTGACCCCAGCCAATGCAGTCAAATGAAAATCAAGTACAATTCAAAAGGTAAAATAAGATTGAAATGATTAAATATTCAAACAATAAGACAAATTAAGAACCAATAACTATAATATCCATGTTTACTATTGACCAAGTGGGAAGATCAACAGAAATAGAAACACCATGTAAATAAATATTAAATCAAGGTAAGCTTGATGGCCAACTACCTATATATATATAAAAGAAGAAAAAACTGACATTTATTTCAATACATTGATTTACAAACAATGATACCCCATCATCGTCTCATAACAAGATCATGAACCATCTACCACAGAAGCATACATTTGGTTGAGAGAAAGATTATCTTCTTAATACAATCCTTAAACACTTGTACAACTGATGAGTATAAAAGCTTCCCCACTCCAACAATAATGTTTGGAATTTAATCCACATGATAATTCCCTAAGAATTTATATATTCCTCTCCAAATCATATCTACCTCTCCATGACTTATTTAGGCTACTACAGTAATTACATCTTTAGTTCCTAATGACAGTATCCATGCTAAGACTAACCCGTGGCTGCACCTAGTTGCAAAATTAGTGATAAAAAGTAGGATAAGAATGATGTATACCATAAAGTTATCTCCTATTGTAAATTTTATATCCCGCACCAGTATATGAGCACTTTTTTACCTTTCGCATTTTATTTTCATAATATTTCAAATTCAAGTGTAATGGTAATCATGTATAATCTCTCTGAAGTATAGTAACTCTCTCCTACTTTCCTCACGTTTCCACTGGTCTGTTTAACTTTTTCACCTTCAAACTTGAAACACAATGCTACAAACTTATGCAGATTAATACAAGATTACCACCAAATCACTTTTTTTCTAGACCTTGTTATTGTTCTGCCATCATTTAAGCCTCAAGACAGATTATGACCCAAAAAAAAAAAACAAGACCACCGATTCAATTTGTCATTTTCAGTGCTTGAAAATTTATTTATCAGAAAAGAAAAATCAGTTCAACATACACCAAAGCAAACACGAAAAAATGAAGATCCAAATAAGTGATAACCCAACAAAAATCCTAAATTACGAACCATTACTTCCTTCAAAACCCTAGAAAAATCCTAAACATTATGAAACTAAACCCTAATCCCCAATTTCGAACCCATAACCCACCATTACTTCCTTCAACATTTCAAACTCAAATCACAAAACCCACCATTACAAAACTCCCTCCTTCAAAACCATACAATAATCGCGCATAATCTCCCCAAATTTTGAACCCAAAATAACAACATCTATCTTACCTCAAAACTTTTCTTCCTTCCTCGCGATTGATCCTCAAAAGCTTTCTTCCTCAGCCTTCAGTGTGTGCGTCAATCTCCCCTGAGTACCCTAAACCCTTTGAACCAAAAATAACGATATTTGTTGTGTTTTCCCGCTCCTTGTATATCACCCTTTACCTTTCTTTCTTTTTTACCTAGCCAACCGGTAACCCTTATTTTTTTTCATCCAACGGTTGAGATAAATTTGGCTTCATCCAAAAGTTTAGGACATGAGACCTGTTTTTAGTCCTTATTTAAGCCGCTTCTTTTTAGAATGACCCATGATGTGGAGTTGTGGGCAGCTGAGTCAATTATGAATATTACTATGAAATTTGCCGACGACCCTGTTGAAAGGGTCTCAAACCCTCGAGCTACACCAGCAAAGATGTCTATATCTGTACGACTGTACTCTATACACACATGCACAGAGTCCACATGCGTTGGATGCATTAATTTTCAATATTCATTTAATAATTGTCCCTTTGGTTGACAAAATATATGCTTTCATTTTGTACAAACAATGACTAATGGTGTCTTCAACCGTCCTTGCAAAACTCGTCTGTTTTTTTTTTCGTATCAGTTTATGGTTATTGTAACGTGGAGTCGACGCGTTCTTACGAAAAATTGGTCTTGAATGGAGTCGCCACCAATTTTTTTATTTAGGTGAGATTGGATCACCTGAAAACCCGGTTATTTTAATAAAATTTGTTTTTTTTTTTGTTTTTACGAAACTAAAAAAAATAGGTTCGAGAGTCAGTTACACATGGGGAAGGATGAGCACCCCACAACGCCCAAAATTGGTACATTGGTCGATTATTTAGTGTCTAAACGAGGGAAATTAATGATTCGAATTTAATTTAAAATTTTTGATACATTTGAAATATTTAAAAACATTTTTTGTATGAAAGAAATTTACACCCCAACACCCGAGTCATAATTTTCATTAGATTCCCTAATGAAGGAAACCTATTTTAAAAATTATAATTTAGAAAAAATATGAAATTTACACCCCAACACCCGGGGCATAATTTCTATTAGGTTCCCAAAATGAATAAAATATATTTTAAAAATTATAGTTTAGAATAAAAAATCATAAAAATTTACACCCCAATACCAGAGGCATAATTCCCGTTAGGTTCCCAAATAAGGGAATCTATTTTTAAAAGTTAATTTTAAAAATAAAAATTATATTTGGTGGTAGAGATTATCGGAAAGCGGCACCTCTACGCCCGTGGTACGTTTTTCACGGTAATCCCTAATAAAAGGTTTTAATTTGAATTTCAATTAAACAGTGTATATAAATATATTTTATTCAAACATGCAATACATACAACACAATCATAACGTATAAAATACAAAAAACATGCTGATAATAAAAAAACATAATAAATAACTTGTACAACCTAAAATACACGAATAAACATGGCATATAAAATATATTTATTATAAAAACATGTCAATAATTATATATATATTACTTTATATTTAAGACAACTTTAAAAATAAAGATTAAAAGTTACCCTACAAGAAGTCCGCACAGAAATTTCGACCGACCCCTAGTAGGATCTCCGCATCATCTTACCAAGGCTCAAAATTAACTCGAATGGACCTCAACAAAAATCTCCAATCGAACAAACTGTCCAGAGAATAATTCCTCAGTGAGAGCACTGCTCTCGAATATAAAGGGCACTGCCCCTACGCCATTTTTTCATGGTTTTCCTTGCCATTTTTATGGCTTATCTCGTGCCTTTAATTGCTTGCCTCCCCGGCCTTTTGTAGACAATTGGGGAGGGGTGAGTGGAAAATGTGGATGCGTGGATGCCTTCTATGGCATCCATGATTGTTTTACTTTTATTTTTTGCTTGATTGATTTTTTTTACTTAAAAAATAATTATATTTGAAAAAAAATGATTACTGCCCGGACATAAAATGAATATTACAGTTATGTTCAGAATTTATGCTTGTTCTTCTTAATAATGTCGTTTCCAATATTCAAACTTATAAATGTAATATGGTTTACCACTATATCCAACATCAAGGAAATGTAGTAAATACTTGTTCAAGAAACACCCTTCACCAGCAAGGCCGTCTCGGAGGGGGAGCAATATGATCTCTAGCTCATGGCCTCATTTTCTACCTTCCCAACTTTAGTAATTTTTCGAGTAATAATCTTGTAAGATAGTGGTAAACCCTTATTGTTTTACTTGTGTTTAAGGTGTTTTCTTAACCAAACAATAAAAATAATAGTTTATTAATAAAATATTAACTTAATTGTTTAAAATAATTAAATATGCTTTCGTTCTATGGGGCTTAATTTTAAGTTTATGCTCAGGATTCAAAAAAATGTTCGAGACGGATCTTTTCACCCGAACTATATATTCAACAAAGTTAGCTTAGTCATCGTTGAATGATGATGATGATGCATGGTGGCTATTTTTGGTCAATCTATCAAACAATAGGACGCCTCATTAATCTTCACTTCTGTGTTGTCCCCCTCGGTCTAAGTCTCAACTCTATTGCCTTTGCTTCCAAATGCTATTTGCATTGCTTTCCATGTTCCAAGTTTCACTACATGGAAATTTCAAACGTCCATTAAATGCTGTTGCTGCCATCTGATTCTATTTATACGGATACGTTCACCATCCTAGCAATAAACATTTCCTTTCAAACGGTTTTCCTCTCGAAGATTGCTTCAGTTTCTTGTCTGCTCTTTACTCTCTTCTTCTCCCAAGCTATTATATTATATTCTTAACTATTTTTGGTATAGTTAATATCATATATGGCTTGTCTAAATAACACTTCCAAAGAGGTTGGTGGACCTTTTTTTTGTTTTTCCCAGTTAAATTTTCATCATCTATGAAGCTTTGCTAGATCATGATATATATATACTATGCATGGTGACAAATCTTCATAATATTGGATGTTACAAGGTCCAGTGTTAACCCTTGGTTCAATAAAAAAATATCTGATGAACATAATTAATACTACATGTCAACACATTTTCTTCTGGATAGTACTATATATATATTCCTTTGGATTGGACCATATACCGAGTTTTGTTTAGTTTTCATCATCTTTAATTAAGTTGTAAACTGACTGAAACTATAGAGCCAGAACTGTGGATAGACATGGTCAACCTGCTATTAGAGCCAGAACTGGAACTTGGGTTTCTGGAATTCTACTGCTAGGTAAATCTCCACACACATGTATATATATATATATAATTGTGTTATTTTCTCTGGTATTTGCTTTGACTGTTCATATATATATATAATGCTGTTCAGTAAACCAAGGGCTGGCAACATTGGCATTCTTTGGAGTCGGGGTGAACCTGGTGCTATTTTTAACGAGGGTGCTCGGCCAAGACAATGCTGCCGCTGCAAACAACGTCAGCAAATGGCTTGGGACGGTCTACGTTTTCTCTCTGCTCGGTGCCTTCCTTAGTGACTCTTACTGGGGAAGGTACAAGACTTGTGCCATATTCCAGGCTATCTTTGTTGTTGTAAGTGCAATTAGTCTTTCTCATATACATATACATATACATATACATATACATATACATATACATATACATATACATATACATATACATATACATGCAGGAAAGTGGCCTAATGCAAGCTTGTTTCAACTTCTAACGCTACAGGGATTGGTGTTTTTATCAGTTTCATCCACCGTATTCTTACTCAAGCCTCGCGGATACTGTTTTGATGAGGAACACCCTACAGAAGGGCACGCAAAAGTGGCCTTCTTTAGCTACTTCTATTTGGCTTTGAACCTTGGATCACTCTTTTCGGATACTGTTTTGGGCTACTTTGAGGATCAAGGCATGTGGGCACTTGGATTTTGGGCATCCACTGCCTCTGCCTTTTTGGCATTAGTCCTCTTTCTGATTGGGACACCCAGGTATCGACACTTCAAACCCAGGTTTTGCCCAGTATTGGTTGCTGCAACCAGAAAATGGAAGGCTAACATGACTCAAAGAGATGACAATTTGTTTGAAGTGGATAAAATGGAATCTGCCTTGAATGGGGACAGGAAGATACTCCATACAGATGGTTTCAGGTATGTTCACTGTTATAAGTATTATGTTGTCGTCATTATTTCTATGAATGTCAAATCTTCCGCTCAATCTTCGAAAATGTGAAATACTGGAGCTCTTCGGAATAATCTTTAGGGAAAACTACTTAAATAGTACCTCAGCTATTGCTAAAATATTGTTTTAGTACTTTACTATTTTTTGGCAAAATAGTACCTAACGTTATGCTTCGTTTTCAAAATAGTACCCTGCCGTTAAAAATTAACAGCATGCTGACTAGGAGAGAGAAAAATAACACATGGCAGCTTGCCATGTCATTTTTCTCTCCTAGTCAACATGCCACGTGTGCTTTTTTATGATTTTAGTCGACGTGACATGCTGACTAAGAGAGAAAAAAATGACGTAGCAGGCTGTCACATGTAATTTTTTTTCTCCTAATCAACACAGTTAGTTTTTTAACGGCGGGTACCAAAATGAAAATGAAACGTAACGTTAGGTACTATTTTGCCAAAAAAATAACTGGCACTATTTGAGTAGTTTTCTCTAATCTTTATTATCCCCAGATAGTTAATAAGTAAATCTGACCCACCAGTTAAGTCTATGACAACCAAAGCTATATTGTTGCAAACCTAAACTTGACACATGGGTCATACCTCTCACAGTATAACTACGAGGAGAAGCTGTCTACTTCCCCAAGCTGAGATTAATAAGGATTAATTTAGAACTCATTTTCTCTTCCTTTTACAATATTTTCTTCTTCTACAACTACCATTACATTTGACTCTCCGATCAAACCAGAAAGGATGAATTGTTTGAAAACTGACCACCATTTCACTATGCTCGTCAAACCTTCATTATATGAAAAATACTAACATGTTTTCTTATTAACATTGTTCTCGTTTTTAATTTCAGATTTTTGGACAAAGCAGCAATCATAACACCCAAAGATCACACCGGACAAGATAAAAAGTTCTATGGTCACAATCCATGGCGTCTCTGCACAGTGACACAAGTCGAAGAAGTGAAATGCATACTGAGACTCCTCCCAATTTGGCTATGCACCATTCTTTACTCCGTCGTCTTCACTCAAATGGCCTCGCTCTTCGTCGAACAAGGAGCCGCCATGAAAACAAACATCTCCAACTTCAACATCCCGGCAGCAGGCATGTCTAGCTTCGACATACTCAGCGTGGCAATGTTCATTTTCCTCTACAGGTTTGCTCTCGACCCCATCGTGGCAAAACTAAAGTCAGAACCAAAAGGGCTCACCGAGCTTCAAAGAATGGGGATCGGCCTCGTTATAGCCATACTCGCAATGGTCACAGCAGGTGTAGTAGAAGTGTACAGACTGCGGGACGCAAGAAAAGACTGCCCCACTGTGTAAACGCAAGCTCTTTGAGCATATTCTTGCAAATACCGCAGTACATGCTTATAGGAGCATCGGAAGTGTTCATGTACGTTGGCCAATTAGAATTCTTCAATGGTCAAGCACCGGACGGTTTAAAGAGCTTCGGAAGTGCACTTTGCATGACATCAATCTCACTTGGGAATTACGTGAGTGATTTGCTGGTGACAATTGTTATGAAAGTGTCTTCAAAAGATGATCTGCCTGGTTGGATTCCTGGCAACCTAAACCAAGGTCATTTGGACCGGTTCTTCTTCTTGCTAGCGGCTTTGACAATGGTTGATCTTGTGTTCTACGTGATCTGTGCTAAGTGGTATAAGTATATGAAGTTTGAAGGAAGGAACGGAGCAGATGGTAATGGCAATGGTGGGCAAAAACGATGGCATGCTTTGTCCGTGTGATTCTCTTGTCATTTGATTTAAATAAAGGGCAAAAACGAAGCAAAAATATTGCACTAGAGTAGAGAGTGAAGACAACTATGAAAAAATTTAGCCGGTTGTGCAATGAAATATTGCATTTATTGGATTTAATCATTCTTAATATTACCGTATACATTCTAAATTAAAGACGAGTTTGGAGATATTTTTGTTGGTCTCACCGAAAGTAAACACCGACAAAAAAATGTACGTGGTCAATTAAAAAAAATTCTTTCTTAAAACTGTCGTATCTTTTCGATGATTTTTTAAAATCGTTTATTTTTAGACGATTTTCTGTTTACTGTAACAACGTTTTTATTTGAACAGAGTATTGAAAAGGGAGGACCAAAGTAAAACGAATTTGGGTCAAGGTCATACCTGAGTGTTGTGTTAAATAGGGTATCTACAGGAGGTTCTTGGACTGCTTGAAGCTGCCCATCGACCTGACCAGATTCACTTCATTTTTTTTGGGAGAAAGACCAGATCCACTTCACCTTTGGAGTTATAGGGGATCAACCTTAATCAACTTCTTCCCAAGGGTTGAGCTGTAGTATTGACCAATTTTACGCATGGTTGCAAAAAAAAAAAAAAAACTAGAATTAAGGAGGAGTCAGAATTGAATTACAAGAGGGTAAATTAGTTAGTATTGAAATAAATCAAGTCTTAAAAATAATTAAATTATAAAAATTAAAGAGATTAGTGTTTAATGTATTAATTTTAAAATCAAAAGGTCTCAAAAAAGTAATTATAACATAATAATAAGAGGTCAAAGTTTAATTTATTAATTTTAATTGATATGATGTGATCCGAGTTCTTCAACGAGTCCGAGTATTCATTTGGCTTGCCTTGAGTGAGAGACTTCTCACTAACCAAGAGCGTTGTCGAAGACATCTCGCTACCATACCAACCTGTCAATTGTGTGGACAGGATGATGAAAGTGTGTTACATATTCTCCGAAACTGCAACAAGGCGAGACAAGCATGGGCTTCAATTATTGCGCCGGATAGATTGGCTACCTTCATGGCTTGTCCTTTACGGATGCGGTTTGATCATAATCTGAGTCCTAATTCAAGTTATGGAGGAATTGATTCTACATGGGAAGTGTGTTTTGCGACAGAATGTTGGCAGCTATGGAAGAGGCGATGTTCAATGCTCTTTAATGCTGAATTCCATAGATCGGGGGAATTTTATAGAACATTGGCTGCATATGGCTGATGGTTTTAGTTCAGCGCGGCCTGTGCCTACACCCTCAATGCTGCGAACGAGGACAGCTCGACGATGGCTTGCTCTACAGGAAGGATGGATTAAAGCAAATTCTGATGGGGCAGTGGCGTTGAATACAGGGATGGCAGCTGTGGGTGGAGTGTTCCGGGACCACCATGGTAGTTGGTTGTTTGGATTTTCTCGCAATGTGGGAATTTGTTCCGTGCTTATTGCAGAACTTTGGGCCATTCACGATGTCCTTGATCATGCGTGGAATTTGGGGTTCGATCGACTTCTTCTTGAGTTTGATAACTTGGAAGCTGTTCGCATTTTGAATGGGGAATCAAAGCGTTAGCGGGACATGGTTTGATTGCAACGATCCGTAATTTACTGGCGAAGGATTGGATTATCTCGATTCACTATATCAATCGGGAAGGAAATGTAATTGCAGATAAGACAGCAGCTTTGACCAGGAATGATAGTATGGGCAAGCTTCAGTTTTTCGAACCACCATTGGAGGTCTTAACTCTGCTTCAAAACGCTTCAGCTAGCACGTTGTTAATCTATTTGTTCTCTGTATTATAAAAAAACTTAGTTATAATAATTTAAAAAATATCAATGATCTAAAATGTAATTAAACGATCAAAGTTAAAAGAACAATTCTCTCTTTCGTCTATTATATGCCTCCGCCTCTTACTAGAATCTTCAAATAGAGTCATCACACACTACCTAGTGCAGACAAGAAACTGATTATAAATTTCAAACACGCCAGTTAAAATCTTTACATGTGGATTCTATCAATACAATCAAGGATGGAATCAAAACTTGAGAGTAAAAAATAAAATATACATTTTAAAAGGCGGCGAACAAATTTACAATCAATTTATTTTTTGAAAATAAGAAACAAAGGTAAAATTTTCCCCTACCTTGGGGACAAGAACTCCTCTCATTTATTTTTTTGTTCGTCAAATGAGATTTAATTAAAGGGTTAAAAATTACAACCCAAAATTTAAATTGTATGCTTTATTAAAATTTTTTTAAATTTAGGTAGAGAAAACGAATACAATAATTAAATAACACTTCAAACAAACACGTTAAATCCAACACAATGTTCAAATTTTACAGCACCTGTCAATTACTTAACTTTTCTCATGCTTGTAGCATTGACACTCGCAACCAAACACAAGCAGCACCATGCCCTAAAAACAAACCATGCCATCTGATCTTCAACAACCTACAAGCCCAAAAACATGCTCCCGTAAACTTTTTTCCAATGAAAAATTATTTATGGTAAACAGAACTCAATGTGGGATTTTTTTTCTAAATGCTGTGTTTTCTCAATTAATTGGTCCGACTATAGTAAATAGTAGCTATATCTCTTATATTTTCTAAAGTCATTCCTTCTATACCTATTATAAGCATTTTTTTCTCTTAGAGACTCTTTTTTTTAGATAATATTAATATTAAAATTAAAATTTATCAAAAGAAATTACAAATAAATTAATAACGTGAAAATGGAAATGACATTCACAAATTGACACGCTCAATTATAGAGGATTCGCAAAATAAACAGAATAAAAAATCATTCAGAAACTTGCCGATTAGAGAAAGATCACAAAAATAAAGAAAAAATTCTTCCATAAAATATTTGACAAGCGACGTATACAAAAAATAATTGGAAACATAAGAAATAATGGTTTGAAGATTGGAATCCACTCTAAAAATCTGTTAAATTGAGATTGGAATCCACCTTTAAGGAGTTTACTGAAATTTAATACCAAAGGTTTTTTACGGGATGGAAGGTGTGCTGAGATCGGAAGATGAGGTGATCCGAACGATATTTTTTGGCCCCATAGTGAGCTCCAGTGTTCGATTTCGCAGCATTGCTAGCTATCAAACATGCTTTGAAGATTTTTGAGGAGGCAATGTAGATTGGTAAGGCTCCTTTAGCAATAGAAACTAGTTCTACGGTGGTATTATTCTGGGTGAACAATGTTCCACATCAACCTTGGAATAAATGACAACACTTTGTGGAGGTGGATGCTTTGATCGCAAGGTTAGAGAACATCAACTTTATTCAAGTAGAGAGGGCCGATAACATCATGGCATCATGCTTGGCGAGGGATAGTTCGAGTCGAGAGTCTTTTTTTAAAGCGTGGTGGTGACTCAAAGGCTTCCTTTTCCCCAGGTGAAAATCCTGTTATAGGGCACTCATGTGGCTTTTATTTTGGACATTTCTGAGTGTTGTGAACTTCCTTCATACTTAAAGATTGCTATAGACTGTTTTCAGGGATGTACTATGTTTTTGTTGCGGACAGTTTTTATTTGATTTAGTGTCTCGAATTTAGGCGGTTTGTTGTATGTTCTCTTTATGTGTATGTGATGAACTCTTTTTCTTTATTTAAGTTTAGGAGGTTCTTAACGAGACGCACATACAGGTTTAAGGCGTGTAGTGTTTTCCATTCTAATAATAATAACACTCTTGTCGAGCAAAAAAACAATCGGAAGCGACACAATTACTAATAATAAAATCAAATATTATATTGTCATAATGTCAAAAATCTCTCCTAACATTTGATTAAATATTCACTTTGGCCCATATTCTTTTTTAAAGTATTTTAACCCTCAACATTTCATTTTGGGTCAAAATAGTCCCTCTATGGATGAAAATTGTTAGTCAACTAACGATAGATAGCTTGAAATAACTTGACAAAATGACACGTCATCAATTTTTATTATATATTTTTATATAATTTTATAAAGTTATTTTTTGGTTGATGTGTCATTCTGTCAAAACCAACACATTTTGTCTATATAACACCGCTATGTTAGCGTGCACTGTCATGTAAGTTTGTCACGTCATTTTAATGCATTTATCGTTAGTTGACTAACAATTTTTGTTCGTGAATGGTCAACTTGACTTAAAATAAAACATTAAAGGTTAAAGTGCTTCAAAAAAATAAAAACCAAAGTGTCTATTCAAATTGAATATATATATAAATATATGGTGTTTTTACAAAAATATATTGTTTTTTTAAAAACTGTTTATCAAAATAACACACTTCCAATGTTAGTTATCAAAATGACATTTATTTCTGACAAATATGACAAAGAGGCGTTTGTCATGACGGGATATTGCCTTATTTGATAATTCAATCAACAGATTCTAAGAATTTTCTTGATTTATGTGAAAGATGCACTTCATCAACTACACTTTTAAAATGTTTGAAAAAAAGTATTTAAGTGAAACATTGCAATTAATAATAATATTTTTATATTTTCAAGACCAAGTAATAAGAAAAATAAAATTACAAAAACTAAAGGAAAATTTTCATAAACTTTATAATAAAACAAAACAATGTGTATGAGGGAAAGAATTTTTATTTATTTATTTTGATCTATGAATAAAGTCCTAAGTTTTGAAAGATTATAATTTTATGATTAAATGTTCGATTGAAACGACTTTTTAATTTACGTAATTTATCGAGATTTACGCAGTGGCAAGAGGAATCAAAACTGTTTCAACCAAAAAAACAGTTTCCAAAAGTATCGTTTTAGCATATAATTAAAATTAAGCATTATTGTAGTAAATAATTTATAAATAAATATATTTCGGTGAAATGTTATAACCCATACAACCTAAACTTCTAAAGAAAACCCTTGAAGTTTAAATTTAACAAACACATGTAAACTTTTTTTTGGTAATATACAAATTCGTCTTATAATTACAAAACAGAACAGTTGAAGTCCTGTCCACCAACCACATAGCTGGGTATAATTAACTACCTGTCTCCTATCCAACTATATTCATGCATGGAATGATAGATTGTAAGCCAATGGTCAAATTAAATCGCGTACAAATACCAAACCATCAGCCCTGTCTATGTGCCGACTAATAGAATAAATTTTTTTTTGCCTTTTTTTGATTTTTTATGTATATTCCAATATTAATTAAAATTTAAAATTTTAAAATTAACGTTTAAAGTTTATGATATAATGTTTAGTTTTTAGAGTTTAATGTTTAAGATTTAGGGTTTAAATTTTTTAATATTGAATATACATAGACACACAAAAATATTATGTTCCAATTACTATTGCTAACTCCCTTAACAATGATTTCTATCCACTGTCTCCTCCCTATCCTTGTTTGGATTTGTTCTTACATCGATCAATTCGAATTTATATCATTTAAATATTTGTATTGATTCAATTATTTTTATTCTAAATGATATTAAATTTACATCTAATTATAAAGATATTTTTAATAGAAATATAATTGATTGACACAATATAAAATATTATCTTCATTCACCCTTCAATAAACCAAAAATTAGAAAGGGAGAAAATCCACATGACAATTTGTGGGAACTTAACTCATACATTATGGAAGTGTATATTATTTTATATGTAATAGATTATCATTATAAAATGTTTCTATAATTTAGTGTTATCCTTTTTTATAAATTTCAAAATAATAATAATAATAATAGTGTGCTTATAGCTGCTTCTAATAAAAATATAGCATTAAACAAATATATTTAATGTTACTAGAATATGTTTTTATTTAGTCTCGAGAAATTAGATAATTAAACAATATATTTAATATTAATCATAATTTATAGCAGATACACCAATATTTTTTAAATAATTAAATTTATATTTAAAATTGAATCTATAAATCTATAATAAGCTATACGAAATATTGGATGGATTGAGACAAATATAAAAACATGAACAATCCTTAAAATTGTAACTTTATTAAAATATTTTTGTTAAGCAGAATATAAGTGTTCGTTTAGTTCTAGAAAATATTTTTTGTTTTTGTTTTTAATTTTTATTTTCAGAAAATAGTTTTTATTTTCTATTTTTTAAAAACTAAAAAACACATTTGATTAATAGGAATGAAAACTTGTTTTCAAAAATGAAAATAATAGAAATGTGTTTGGTATCTAGTTTTTTTAAATAAAAGGGCTTAAAGGTCAAATTAACTCTCAACGAAAAATTAAAAAATCAATTAAGCCCTTATAAAATTTTTACACCCAATTTAGCCCTCATAATTCAAATTACATTCAATCGGACTCTCATAATTCAAATTGCGATCAATTTAGCCCTCTCATAACGTTGATCGTTAACTCACAAACAATCATTACGATAGTGACACGTGGTACACCTGAAAATATTTAAAAAAATCTAAAAAAACATATTTAAAATTAACCCCTCCACAACTACCCACCTTAAAATAGTTTGCTAATTAGTTCCATCTCCACAACTACCGTCTTCACTTGGATCCATTGAAATGCTATGGAATTTGCATAAGTTCGCATGAGTTGGAGTTAAATCTGACATCTCCAGGTTTCAACATCCATTTTCTTCTTAAAACACGTGGTTTGTTTGTTAAAGATTGTTTGATTCCTAGGAAATTAGTAAATTCCTAGTGGAAAACTTGATTTGCATGGATTGGAGGAAGACTGGATAGGGGATCTACCAACTATGCTAGTTCTCACAGTAACGATAATAATGAGGTTTGGGATTTGAATTAAAAAATCAATAAAGACCTAATTGAAAAAAAAATCAAAACTATGATTGTTTTGAAATAAAAAATCAGTAAATAGCCAAATTAGAAAATATTTTTAAATTTTTAATTTTTTTAGAATTTTGAATATTTTTTAGATTCTTTTACGGTTTAATGATGTAACATTTTCAGAGTGTACCACGCATTATCATTTTATTGGTTTTTAATAAGTTAATGATCAAAATTTGGTCAATTGTTACGAAAGGACTAAATTGAGTGTGTTTCGGCTAATGAGAGCTAAATTGGGTGCAAAAAATCAATAATAGATTAATTGATTTTTTTTATTTTTCGTTGAGGACTAATTTGATATTTATGCCAAATAAAAACAAACAAATAATTACTCATTAAATAATTAAATTAAAGTATAATTATTAAAAGTATTATTATAATAAAAATTAAATAAATCAAAGTTCTAAAATTAGCATTAGAAGAATTCAAACCCGGATTAAATACAGTTAAAATTTAAAAAATTTACTTTCATGTTTTTCACTTTTCTGAAACATTTTCAATGAAAATGGTGAAAACATCTTTTTTATGTTTTCAAATTTTCACTCATTTTTTGTTTTTATTTTCTAAAAATCATTTTTAAATTTTACAACTAAACATGTTTTCTTCAATATATTCTATTTTCCAAAAAAATAAAAATAAAAATACATTGTATTCTTTGAACCAAACACACCATAAGTATCTTATTATTAATTCCTTATCAAGTCAATTCTCAATTGCGAAGACACACGCCATCTTTAAAAGTCTTAACTACCCTTTAATTAATTTTTTTCCCTTTACTTACCTGCCATTTTAATAACCCATCCCAATCCTCAATTCAATCCTCTATTGGGATAACTTTTATTTAAGTGTAAACTATGTTTATTAAAGTTTGAGTAAATTTTCATTTTAGTTATTATGATTTTAAAAGTTATCAATAAATAATAAAATAGTACTTGTATCGTTAATCTTATTACAATGATCACATGTCATGTTAACAAAAAATATTAATATCTAATTTAGCTCCTAAACTATAATTATAATTTAAATTTAACCTCTAGATTTACTCAATCTCCGCCAACCGAAAACTCCACATGCAAAGTAACCTCAACATGACCCATATATCCCATCAAATCATTATAGGTGAAAAGGAAGCTTGCTATGGAACGATCCAATAAAGGTTTACCCGTCATTTAGTTGGGTTGATAATAAAATACCCCGCCAATCAAATTAAGTGGCGTTTATTATTATTATTATTTTTTATCAAAGTAGAGTAGTAGCAAAAAATTTGTTACACAATAAATTTAAAAAAGGGGTTAAGAGATTTTCTTATGCAAATTTTCTTTTGTATACACTAAATTTAAGAATAAGGTTCAAAAGATTTTCTTCTTAAATGGGTAAGCTAAAAAATCTCTTTACACACTAAATTTAAGAATAGAGTTCAAGAAATTTTTTCTCAAAATGAGCATGCAAAAAATGTCTTTACACACTAAATTTAAGAATAGGGTTTATAAAATTTTCTTCTCAAATTGGTATGAAAAAAATGTCTTTGCACACTAAGTTTAAGAATAGGGTTCAAGAAATTTTCATTCTCAAATAGGTATGCAAAAAAATGTCTTTACACACTAAGTTTAAGAATAAGGTTCAAGAAATTTTCTTCTCAAATGGGTATGCAAAAAAATGTCTTTACACACTAAATTTAAGAATAGGGTTCAAGAAATTTTCTTCTTAATTGGGCATGAAAAAAATATCTTTACACACTAAATTTAAGAATAGGGTTCAAGAAATTTTCTTCTAAAATGGGTATGCAAAAAAAATGTCTTTACACATTAAGTTTAATAATAGGGTTCAAGAAATTTTCATTCTAAAATGGGTATGCAAAAAAATGTCTTTACACATTAAGTTTAATAATAGGGTTCAAGAAATTTTCATTCTAAGATGGGTATGCAAAAAAATATCTTTACACACTAAGTTTAAGAATAGGGTTCAAGAAATTTTCTTCTCAAATGGGCATGCAAAAAATATCTTTACTCCGCTAAGTTTAAGAATAGGGTTCAAGAAATTTTCTTCTCAAATGAGTATGCAAAATAATCTTTTTACACACTAAATTTAAGAACAAGGTTTAAAAAGATTTATTCTCAAATAAGTGTGTAAAAAATCTCTTTACACACTAAATTAAAAGAAATTATAAAAAAACAACACTAAATTAAATGTATTTTTATTAAAAATAAAGATGCATATGCTCCCAGGCTCACTGCATCCACCCCTGGGGCAGAGAGTGGGATAATTGAAAGCAATATTGCAATTAGAAAGGCGAAGAACAAAAGAGATCAACCATGAGATGGTTTCCAGTTTTTCCGAGAAACGGTTGTCGAGATTAATGAATGTGGCTCAAGAGTGAGGTTGTTTCTAAGAAGTACTTGTTGGTGGTGGTGGTGGTGATGGTTGTGTTAGGGGGAGGAAGCGGTAGTCGTAGGAAAATACTAATGGCTGCCGGAGCCAATAAGCATCTCCAGAGTCCGGCGGAAATGGAAGTTGCCTGAGTTAAAAAAAAATTGTTAAAGGAGTAAATTGTTGTTTTAGTTATAATTTAGGGACTAAATTAAATATTACCACTTTTTTATAAACGTGCCATGTTATCACTATTTATGATACTGTGACCATCTTGTGACTTTTTAATAACTTTAGTGACTATAAATATAATTTACCTTTACTTAATGTTTTAGGATACATTTTTGTAAATACATTTTGGAACTATAGATTTATTAGCTTGGGAAAATGGCGTGTTCTATTTTTGTTTCTTTCGTCGCGGTTTAGGGAAATTTGGGAGTGAAGGTGAGGAAATGTAGAGAGAGAAAAAATCAGTAGAGTTGTCACTAGATTTTTACCTCATTTATTATTATTATTATTATTATTATTATTATTATAGTTAAAGCCCAAAGGATATTATTATTATTATTATAGTTAAAGCCCAAAGGATAAAATAAAAGAGCCCATAAAGTGACCACTAATAATAAAGCCGATCTTTAACAACAAAAAATAATAATTTTTTTATAAACTCATTATATAATATATAGCCCATTTTTAATTAATTTAGAAGCCAAAAAAATACCTAAATGAGCCCAAACCGCCCACTTGCACCACGGCTGCCGCCGCTGAAGCCGGCGGATGGTCCGTCTCGTCGCCGCCGTTCCAATAGCACCGATGCCGTCCGTCGCCGTCCTACGCCGCCGTCGATATCTGCAAAATAAAGTGGGAAAGAGTCAAAACCCTAGGCTCGAATCTAGGATGAAATTTGTCTTCAAATTCGAACCAAATCGGATGATTTTTGGGGGGTTTAACCGAGGATTAAGCCCCTTGCCGGATTATGGCTTCAATTTTGGGATTGAATCTCGATTTTTCCTTGGATTGCAAGCCCTAGCTCTAGTATAAATACCCCATTCCCCATTGTGTTCTTCAACCAATTCACCAAGTAAATCACCCTTCAAAAAACTTCCGAAAATTCTCTGAAAATTGCTGGAAAATTGTGGAAGTTGGTTCTAGTTTGGAGGAGCTTCAATTCGAGTTCTTGAAGAGGAATCAAGCTTTTCCGGTGGCAATTGGGGACGGTTCGAGTTTGAATCTTATTTTTTAACGGTAAAATTTTCTTTTCGTTATACTCTTTTAATTTATTTTCTGGATTAATTTTTGTTTGATTAGTTCTTGCTTTTAGGTTGCTATTAGGTGTTGAAATTGAATTTTTGAGCTTGATAATTGTTCTTTTCTTTGTTTTTGATCCTTTTTTTAAAAAACATGATATGAAATTTTGTCTTAAAATTTTGATCCATTTCATTCTAAAAAATAAAATCGCTTTTTGTTTAAATAAGTTTTTTTTAAAAAGAAAAATAAAACAAGGATTTCATAAAAGATTTAAATTTCAAAAAAATAAAGCTTCCAAAAGATTTTTTTTAAAAAGGTTTTGTGAATAATAAATAAATATATCTTTTAAAATTCTTAAATGGAGAGTTTCAATAAATAAATAATTTAAGAAATGTTTTTTTTTAAAAAATAAAAGGGCTTGAAATTTTTAAAGTTAAAAAAGGATTTTAGGAATAAATATTTTTTTTAAAAAAAACTTAAAAAGAAAAAATTAAAATAAAAAGGTTTTTAAAACATAAAGATTTTGGAAATAAAAGGTTTTAAAAAAAAACTCAAAATGAAATAAAGTGTTTTTTTAAAAAAACCATAAAAGAAAAACTTTTCAAATAAAAAAATGATTAAAGTTTTAAAAACTAAAAAACACTTCAAATGAAAGGGCAAAAGAATAAAATATCTTTAAAGCATAAAAACAAAGAAGTTTTTTTGTCTTGTTAGCCTTTTGTGATTGTTTGAACTTTAAGGTTAGGATCTTTGAGCTTAAATTAGAGACTTTTTTTTGTTTAAAAACTTTCTTCACCTTTTGAAATAAAACACACTTTAAATATCATAACTTTGACAAATAAAATGAATTTAGATATTCCTTAGGATATAAACACTAAACTTTTAAAAAAATGACAACTCACCTAATATTTTCTTTAGTTTGTTAAAAAGTGAAAATTAAATCAATGCGGTGTCTTACCAAACAGAGATGACGGGTTAGTGCCAGGAATGTTGGCGGCGATTGGAGTTCATTTTCCGGGCGGTAGGGCCATTAAAATAAACTTATATTCATAAAATGGACGAATAAATTAAACCTTTGTGAACTTGCTAATTCCAACTTTGAAAACACTTTTTGAAATCATTAAAGTACTAATTTTTGGGCGTTGTGGGGTGTTAATCCTTCCCCACACGTAAACGACCCTGAACCTGTTTTCTAATTTTCAAAGACTAAAAACGTTATTTTAATAAATAAATTGTTTTATTAAAATAGCCTTGTTTTACAAAGTGGCCAATCACACTTTTTCAAAAAGATTGGCGGCGACTCCGTGTTTTAAAGTTTTCAAAAATGTTGAGCTCGAGAGGGTTGCGACAGCTTGGCGACTCCGCTGGGGACTATTTGTTTTAAAAAAAACAAAAAAGGGCCAGGCCACGAATTGATTTCAAATTGTTTTAAAAAAGGTTTTTTTGTTCTTAAAAAACGAGGAATTTGCAAGTTCACAAGGGGTTTAATTTATTTGTCCATTTAATTGAATATAGTTCTATTTTACGCATTTAAAATGTTTAAAAGCTTTACAACCGAGCTTGTCTCGTTCGTTTAAGTGAGGGGAACACGCTTTGCTCATGTCAGAATATTGATTCTCCATATGAGCCTAGCAAGTACCTTCGGGACTCATTCCCTTTGTCTTCGTAAGAATATTGATTCTTCGAGAAGGCATCGGCGGTGATTCCTCCTGAGTTGAACTTGGTTCGTTCGAAGCCTATAATGGGTGAGAACCAAGGTCTTTGCTACCCTTAGTAGGGAACATCAAGGAAAATTCGGGTACACAATTAGAACTGAACCAAGTTTGAGAATCTAGAGCCTACCCCAATAGAGCCATACGGAAAACCTAGGGTTTTAGTTTTAAGCCAAAATCATTTCGCAAAGGTAATCCGTGGAGACATGTCCTGGAGTGTTGGAATGGCTGCCCAAAATTATTTATGCAATGAAATTGTTTTGGATTTCCTTTGTTGTCTTGTTCCTAATCCTTGCTTTTTTCCTTGCCTTGTTGTTTTGCATGTATATCCATTCGTCATGTCATATTCAGAAGGGGTTGATTCTCGAAAATAACCTTTTGCTCAAATTAAAAACTCTTGTCATGGACGGAAGGCTCCTAAAGAGTGAGGATGAGAATGCAAAAGTGCGTCATTGGTCTGAGGTCAATCAGCGAATGTTCGGAGATAGCCTCACTGCTGATTATGAGACAGAAACTTCAGATTATGCTCACGTTAGTGTCAAACATAACAATATTCAGGAGCTGCGTGAGATTTGGGACCGTTTCGACTATAAGACCAAGCAATTATTCTATGAAACTTACGGTGACATAGCATATCTCTTATATGTGAAGGTGGATGAACCATTTCTGAAAGCCTTGATCCAATTTTGGAACCCAGGGTTCTGTTGTTTCACCTTTAATGGGGAGGATATGATGCCCACGTTCGAGGAGTACTTGGCCCTGTTTAACCTGCCTAATGTAAAGAAGAGCTGGGTATATGCTAAGCCCTTTAAGAACAAAAACCCACATTTGAGACTTGTTGTATTTGCTGGAATGAGTGATGAATGGGTTGAGGGGCTGATACGAAAGAGAGTGGAAAGTTTTAACTTTCTTTGGTCAATCATCTGAAACATTATCCCAGTGCATCCAGATAAAGCAAAGAGGATAGATCTTTTGGCTATTGCAATTTACGGTTTGGTTATTTTCCCAAAGGTGTTGGGAAACATTGAAGTGGCCTTGCTAGATTTCTTAGAACAGTTGAAGAGGGGAGTTAATCCAGTCCCTGTAGTGTTAGCGAAACTTTCATTTCTTTAAATGCATGCCGGAAGATAGAGGGTGTGCGCTTCAGAGGATGTGCTCTTTTGCTCCAGGTCTGGGCCCTTAGCCATTTTTGGGAGTGTCCAACTTTGACTTTATCAAATGTGTTATCCCCGAATTTTTCTCCTCTTCGAGAATTTCTAGCAAAAGATTGGCCGGTCGTTAAAAGAAGCAAATGGTTAGAAATCTTCAGAGATCACCGTGACCAATACATCAGATGGAGGGTTCCATGGATGGGTCATGCTAAAGTTCTGTACAAGTGTGGAGATTACAACTACCTTATGCTATTGGGTTTATGAGGATGAATCGGGTGTGCTCCTTTGTTGGTGTCAAGACAATACGGATCCCGATAGTTCATTCCTTTCATGACTGGCCTTAGTACATCAGAGTTCGAATTTTAGGGAGAGTACAGACAGAAGATACAGAAAATTAGTGACTCCTGGAATAGCTGCTATGTCATGAACATAGAGTTTGATAGCCACTGCATATTCACTTCGGATTATGACATTTGGAGACACACAGGAATGAATGACAAGATCATGCCATCTACCCCTAGACCGACCAAGACTCTGGAGGAACATTTAAAAGTTGTCCCCACTGAAGCTGAAATTCTGAGAGAAGAGCTTAGAAGGGCCAAGCTGGAGATAGAAGCTTTGCGAGAACAAAACCAACAGGACAAATACGAGAAGCATAAAGGGGAGGTTAATCGGGTGACAAAGATGTATGTAGACTTGGAGAAGAAGTTTAAGATCCAGAGAGTGGATTTTCTCAAGTTCCAGACAATAGTCTGAAATGCTGATCTTTGGAAGAGGCCGGAGCAGTGGAAGCTAGAAATGGAGCAAGCTGTAAAAAAAGAGAAAGAGCGCAGCAGGCGTGAGATTGAAAAACTCTGGCAAGCCTTGGATGAGGAAAGAAAGAAAGAGAAACAACCTGCAGAGAAGGAAAAGGGTAAACGAGTCCGTGAGAAGGAGTAAGAAAATGTGATTGCATTGAAGCGGAAAGCTCATGACAACAAGGTCCGTTTGTTGAAATTGCAGACGACATATGATAAGACCAGTAAGCAGTTAAAACAAAGCCAGGCTATGGTTGCAAAGCTACAAGCTCAAGTGGCAAATTTGAACCATACTCTCCACAAGTTACAAAATGATCAAACTTATACTGAGCTCCAAGCTAGCTTAAATGAAAATAAAGCTTTGAAAGAACAAGTGGACGAAATGGAGGGCATCATCCAAGAATACAGAACCAAGATCTTGGTACTTGAAGACGCCATCGATGGAGGAAATGATTACTGGTTCACACGTCTCAGAGACATTGCTAGAACATTCAAGAAAAGAGATGAGTTCGACAAGACTGTAATGCACCAGGTTCAGGATGTAGCTCGACATGTGAGGATGTTAGCCACAGAACCTGTTGCCCTTCGCCAATATATTAAGCCAGTGGGAGAGATTGGACCCAGACTTATGTAGTTGGTTGAAGAAATCAAGGAGTTGGGAGTCTGAGCTGAGATGTATTTATGATTTTAAACTTCTTGTAATAAAGTACTTTTTTTGAATTCAATAAGGAGTTGTTTTTATGAGCAAAATGTCTTATGGAATTAATGGCCCTTCGATTGCATTCATGCATTTGCACTGTTTCTTTTCTTGCTTGTGTTGTTTTCTTTTGTGTGAAATTCAGTTTATCATTTCTGCATACATTCATACACGACAAAAACTAATCAAAGATAAAAAATGTGGCAGAATTTTCAAAATAGCTAAAACAACCCATAAGTACGGTACGCTAGCCCAGATCAGAGCCATGAACACTGAAGAGAGATTGACAACCATTGAAATAACCTAGAAGAGCACTCAAGATAAGCTTGAGAAGATGGAGAATGATTTGAAGAAGGAAATGGAGCTGACACGTCGAAAAACCATCAGTTCAATTGTAGCTATGTTTGGATTCAAGGATCCAGATGCGTTAGAAGGTGGTGAAGAAGTAAACCTGCTACCCAAGTTATAAGGGATGGCCTTTGCCCATCGTAATGAAGCAAAGACGAGTGCTGAAGAAATCCATGAGGTACCTGACCTTGACGAAATTGCTGATAAAGCCAATGATGAGAAGAAATGGGAAGATCGTTACAAAAGGCTTCAGGAAATGATTAAGTCATCTCAAGAAGGGAATATAAATGGTAATGTGGAGGCCAAAGACTTGAGCTTGGTAACTGACCTTGTGGTTCCTCCGAAGTTTAAGCTCCCTGATTTTGAAAAATACAATGGGACCACTTGCCCTTCAGCTCATTTGACCATGTACTGCAGGAGGATGATAGCATATTTAGATGATGAGAAATTATTTATTCACTATTTTAGGACAATCTAGTAGGATCAGCGTCTCGCTGGTACACACAATTGAGTCGGGTTAACATCCAATCATGGAAAGATTTGTTAAGGGCCTTTAGAGAGCAGCACAAGCACGTCGGAGATATGGTGCCAAATCGGCTGTTCCTTCAAGGGATGAAACAAAACCATCATGAAAGCTTCCGGCAGTACGCGCAAAGGTGGAGAGATGTGGCAGCTCAGGTACAGCCACCATTGTTGGAAAGTGAAATCACCCCAATGTTCGTGGAGACGCTGAAATGTTGATAAGTGGGGAGCTAATTTTGGCGGCTATTAAGAGTGGAAGACTAGATGGTGGAGAAACTAAGAAGCAATATAAGAAGAAGGACAATGAGGTCAACACAACCAATGTTTACAACCCTAATTACTCAAATGGTGTAGTTTTTAGCAAACCCAGTGTCACAACCACAGCACCTGCTACCACAGGTGCACCCAAGGAAGAACGAAGATATTAGGGAAGCTCAAAGCCATACTTCTCGCTTATCCCAATGATATATGCAGAATTATTCGAGGAATTAGTCAAGACTCAAATGGTGCTACCAAGACATGTCCCACATTTTTCGCCCCTATACCCACCGTGGTATGATGGGAAGGCACAGTGCGACTATCATGCAGGAATCCGGGGACACGCCATTGAGAACTGCACCGCGTTCAAGAGGGTGGTGGAAGACTTGAGAAAATCTGGCATGCTAACATTTGATACGTCAAAGGAGAAAGGGAACTCTCTGCCAAATCATCAGAAGGCAGGAGTGAACGCAGTCATTGAAGGTGAGGACCGAGTAATTAAAGAAAATATTACCGAGATAAAATCATCCATGAGGTGGGTGTGGGCCCAAATAGTTGCAGCTGAAATATTGGAAAGAGAAGTTGAAGAAAGGAAGATGGAAGAAAGGATGTATTGTGAGTACCACAAGGAAGAAGGACATTGGATTTAGTGCTGCCAGGAGTTTAGGCAACTGGTCCAAGAAAAAATAAACAACAAAGAAATTGAATTTTTCAGGAAGGAAAGCGAGAAGCACGTGATGGATGTGTGTGCATCAGAGGAATCATTCTCTAAGAAATACACTAGAATGAAGCCCTTGGTGATCAAAGCCAAGACAAAGGTTAATGAAACTACCAGGGGCGTAACCCCAAGACTGATTATCAAGGCACCTGTCCCTTTCTCTTATAGGGATAGTAAGTAAGTTCCTTGGAGCTATCCTTGCACAGTAGCAAGCCCATGAGGTATGTTGGCTGAAGAAGAGAAAGTAGAAGAACCTATCAATAAAGTAAGCCGTTTTTTGAAAAGTGGAAGGCTCTATTTCCCACCGGCGGTAGAGGACAGAGATGCGGCACAGAGAAAAGCTGCTAGCAAGCCAAACGTAGAAGTAGAAAAATATTTCTTTCAGGAAAAGCCACCCGTAATTTATAAGCCAGTGAAGGAGTCAGAGGGTCAAGAATTTTTGAAAATACTCAAGCACATTGAGTATAGTGTGGTGGAGCAGCTACACAAACTTCATGCCAGAATCTCTATGTTATCTTTGCTACTGAGTTCCGAGGGATATCAGGACGCCTTTTTAAAGATTTTGAACATAAATTTTGTATCCAAGGAGATCACGACCGACAAGATGGACATGTTGGTCAACAATATTGTTGTTAACAATTTTATCTCATTTAATGATGAAGAAATTCCTCCGGAGGGAAGAGGATCGTGCAAACCCCTCCATATTTCTACTAGATGTAAATGATATATGCTGCTCGGTGTTCTGATTGATAATGGGTCAGCTTTAAATGTTCTCTCTTTGGCAACGTTGAAAAAGTTACCTATTGATAGCTCTCACATGAGAGCTTATCAAAATACAGTACGGGCCCAAAGGGATGTGCTTGGGAAAATTGGACCATCAACGTTCGAGGTAGATTTCGTGGTCATAGACATAAGGCCCAGTTATAGTTGCTTGCTCGGGTGCCTATGGATCCATACAGCAGGTGTTGTACCCTCTACCCTTCACCAGAAGTTGAAATTTGTGATGGATGGACAGTTGGTGACGGTTGGCATAGAGGAGGAAATCATTACATCGGTAGTTACTAATGCACCATACATCGGGGTGGATGAGAGAGCGCTTGAGTGTCATTTCAGGACATTAGAGTTGGTCAATGCAACATTCTTCACCGAAGGGAGTATGGTACCTGAGCCAGAGTTGTCAAGCTGTGCCAAGATGTAGGTGAAGCAGACGCTTGGAAAAGAAGCTGAAATAGGAAAAGGGTTTGGGAAGAAACACCAAGGAAGACTGTATCCTGTGGTTGTTCTAGTAAAAAAAGACAGATTTGGCTTGGGTTTCAAGCCCAGCAAATGGAAAAGAAAAGCAGAGATGAGGAAGCACCAAGAGAGGAGGAGGGCAAGACTGAAAGGGGAAGAGATTGAGTGGGAACCAATGACGTACCCGCCATTGAGCCACAATTTTAGATCTGGAGGTTTTCTAGATCCTGATGCCCGATTTGATAAAGAGGAAGAAGGAAAGAACGACCTCTGCGAGGCATTTGAGAAGCTGAGCATCAATGCCCTAATGAACGAGGAAGGAGAAAATAAGTACTTGTCCAAGATTTGCCCTAGCTCTGAACTGAACAATTGGACCGCTGAAGAAATCCCTAAAGTTTTTAAGATAGTCTCAGAGTAATTCCCAAAACCAACTCTTTTCCCTTTAGACCCGAGGGCAATTAGAGATCTTATGTAAAAGGGTCTATGTCAAATAATTGATTTTGAATTCAATAAAAGATACATATTTTTCCAAAAAATCATGCGTGGTGAATTTTCTTTCATGAATAAAAAACAATGAAACATATTTTACCCGATGACTTACATTCTTCTTTGCAGGTCTTTAGATATTAACATTTCAAATAACTTCGAGTCTGGCTCTAAAATTAGCTTTGATGTGCCTTTACGATCTGAAGAAGTTAGAAATATGGACGATGAGGAAGAATATGATTTACTCGATGACTTACTCAGAATGGTTGAAGGGGAAGAAAAACAGATTTTACCCTACAAGGAAGAGTTGGAAATTTTGAATATGGGTACTGAAGAGGAGAAGCGTGAGGTGAAGATTGGTACCACTATTACAGTCAAAACTCAGCAATGCCTGATTGAGCTTCTAAAAGAGTATAAAGACATAGGCTCCCTATAAAGGTTGGATGCGAGCCTGTAAAACAGAAACTCAGAAGAATAAAGACTGAGACACTCATGAAGATCAAAGATGAGGTGAAAAAGGCAATATGATGCTGGGTTCCTTGAAGAAGCTAAATATCCTGAATAGGTAGCCAATATTGTTCCAGTCCCGAAGAAAGATGGAAAAGTACGAATGTATGTTGACTACAGAGATCTTAATAAGGCAAGTCCTAAAGATAGTTTTCCACTTCCACGTATTGATACCTTGGTAGATAATACATCGGGCCATTCTATCTTCTTCTTCATGGATGGGTTTTTTGGGTATAACCAGATAAAGATGTGCCCAGAAGATATAGAAAAGACAACCTTTGTTACACTTTAGGGAACTTTCTGCTATAAAGTGATGCCTTTTGGTTTAAAGAATGCCGGGGCAACTTACCAAAGATCCATGGTTACTCTTTTTCATGACATGATGAACAAAGAGATAGAAGTATATGTCGATGATATGATCGCTAAGTCGCGATCTGAAGAACATCTGGAGAACCTAGAAAAGTTGTTCTCAAGGTTGAGAAAATTTCAGCTGAAGCTCAACCCTGCCAAGTGCTCATTTGGGGTTACGTCTGGAAAATTACTGGGTTTTGTTGTGGGTAAAAAGGGAATTGAAGTTGATCCTGATAAGATAAAGGCCATACAGGAACTCCAACCACCTCAAACACAGAAAGAGGTTCGAGGTTTCCTGGGTAGGCTAAATTATATTGCCCGATTCATTTACCAATTGACAGAAAAGTGTGATCCGATATTTAGATTACTTAAAAAGAATAACCCGAGAATATGGAACGAAGAATGCCAGACAGCCCTAGAAAAATCAAGGAGCAACTAACTAGTCCTCCTATATTGGTGCCACCTGTTTCAGGCAAACCACTAATCCTCTACTTAACGGTATACAAAAACTCCATGGGCTGCGTACTGGGTCAACAAGATGAAACCGAGAGGAAAGAAAAGGCGATATACTACCTGAGCAAGAAATTCACCGACTGTGAAACCAAATACTCTTCAATTGAGAGACAATGTTGTGCATTGGTCTGGACAGCTAAAAGACTAAGGCAGTACATGCTATATCGCACTACTTGGCTAATTTCTAAACTGGATCCACTAAAGTATATGATGAAAGCCTCTGCACTATCTGGAAGGCTAGCTAGATGGCAGATGTTGCTGTTAGAATTTGATATTCAGTATGTAAGTCAAAAGGCAATAAAAGGGAGTGCCATAGCTGACTTCTTAGCAAGTCGTGCTTGTGATGATTATGAAACACTGAATTTCAATTTCCCTGATGAAGATCTGATGTGTATTTCAATAGGAAAAGATGAAGCCCAGACGAATCCATGGATCATGAACTTTGATGGTGCTGCAAATGCTTTGGGGTGAGGTGTCAGGGCAGTTTTAGTTTCACCAGAAGTAGACTATTATCCTTTTACTAGTCGCTTGAAATTCTTTTGCACCAATAGTATGGCATAATATGAGGCTTGCATATTAGGACTGAGAGAGGCCATGGAAAGGAAAATTCAAAATTTAAAGGTTTATAGTGATTCAACGCTAGTCATTTATTAAATACATGGTGAATGGGAGACAAAAGATACAAAGGTGATAGAATATGATAAGCTGGTCCTTGATTTAACTAAAAAATTTGATGAGATTACTTTTAAGCATCTCCCAAGAGAGGACACTCAGATGGCTGATGCTTTAGCCACTCTTGCAGCCATGTTTCAAGCAAGTGAAGGTTCCGAGATGATGCCTATTAAATTGCGAATGCTAGGCTCTCCAGCTCACTACTACGATGTGGAAGAAGAAGCAGATGGCTTACATTGGTACCATGACATCCTGCAATACGTAAAGTTCCAACAATACCCACTTCAGGCAACAGAGAATGAAAAGAAGATGATCAGGAAAATGACATCAGGGGTATATTCTTGATGGAGAAATCCTATACAAGAAGAGTCGGGATCAAGTGCTTTTAAGATGTGTGGATGCGAAAGAAGCTCAATTAATTCTAGAAGAGGTTCACGGCGGGGTTTGTGGAACTCACCCAAGTGGCTTTACCATGGCAAGAAGAATTATGCGGTTTGGGTACTATTGGTCAACCATGGAAGGGGATTGCATCAATTACTCCCGCAAGTGCCATAAGTGCCAGATTTATGTTGATAAGGTTCATACGCCTCCCCAATCACTCTATGTCATGTCAGCTCCTTGGCCATTTTCTATGTGGGGCATAGATGTTATCGACCAGATTCACCCAAAGGTGTCAAACGAACATCGCTTCATTCTGGTAGCTAATGACTATTTCACAAAGTAGGTTAAAGCAGCCTCGTACACAAATGTCACTAGATCAACAGTTTGCAAATTCTTAAAGAATGAGATCATTTGCCAATATGGTTTACCAAAGAGCATAATTACCGATAATGCCTCCAATTTGAATAACAAAATGATTGCGGGGGTCTGTGAACAGTTCAACGTGAAGCATCACAACTCAGTGGTTTATAGCCCGAAGATGAATGGGGCAGTTGAGGCTGCAAATAAAAACATTAAGAAAATAGTGGCAAAAATGATTGGTACTTATAAAGATTGGCATGAAAAGTTACCATTCGTATTATACGCTTACCGAACTGCGGTACGAACATCTACTAGGGCAACACTGTTCTCGTTGGTATATGGGGCAGAAGTTGTACTACAATTGAAGTTGAAATACCGTCGCTTCGTGTATTGATGGAAGCCAAGTTAGATGAAGCTGAATGGGTTCAGGCAAGATATGACCAGTTGAACTTAATTGAAGAAAAGAGATTGAAAGCCTTATGCCATGGTCAGATGTACCAAAGAAGAATGATAAGGGCTCATGAAAAGAAAGTTCGTCCCAAGGAGTTTCAAGAAGGTGACCTGGTATTAAAGAAGAAGCTGCCAATTCAAAGCGATCCTCGAGGAAAATGGGCACCTAATTGGGAAGGACCTTATATTGTAACAAAGGTCTTTTCAGGTGGAGCATTAATTTTGGCTGAAATGGACAGTGATGAGTTCCAGAATCCAGTGAATTCGGATTCGGTCAAGAAATACTATGTTTGAAAGAAGAAAAGAAAGAAAAAGAAAAAGAAAGAAAAAAAGGAAAAGAAAAAAAGAAAAAAAGAAAAAAAAGAAAATGAGGGTTCAAAATGAAAACCTGTAAAGGAAGTTTTGATACCAAAGGAGGGTCTGAGTTGAAAACCCATAAAGGGCGGCTCAGATAACTTGCAAGGCAGGCCTATTACAGAGTGATCCCATTGGAACTTGATTCTTCTGCGCATCACCCACATTTTCAAAGTCTTCTCAGCACAGATGGCATTCAAGTCAATTCTGGTTGCCTTAATTAGACAAGTTTGGACTGTTGATGTTTGAATACTTGTTTTCCTATTTGTTTTCCACAAAGTCAATAAAACTTTGTTCCATAGACTTTTTTCCCTTGTTTACCATTCCTATTGGCATCTTATTTTGAAATAAAGATCAAAGAATTTGACATTATTTAAACATGCAAAAGATTTTTGAGCATTACTCTGAAAGTTTTTAGAAACACAGGGATTATGAGGTGTTCCATGGTCAAGTTTAGAACTTGGGGCATGAATTTTAAAAGGGGGAATTAACTTGGAAAAACATTCAAGATAGATTGCAAAGATTTCTATGCAAGCAACTTGAAATGCCCTGCAAGATCAAGAATCCGGGAAATCACAAGAAGCACCAAGAATGTTTAGTGAGGCATATGAAGGCTTGAAGCTTATAAGAACATTCGAAGAAGTCTTTCACTCAATATTGATGTATCAACTCCAATGACAGGGTAAAAGTCAATCTTTTTAATCAGGAGTACAAGATAACTGGATTGAGTAAGAAAATATGCTGAGATCAAAAGTTCTCTATGAAGCAAAGAGGAACTAAGAATAAAAATGGCAAAGTTGAGACCGAGATGACTATCTATGATTACTTTGTCAACCATTATGGGATACAATTACGATGAGCTGGGGATTTTCCATGCATTGAGCGTCCCAAACATACTCTCATTGGGTGTTGCTCTACAGTGTCCTTGTAATGCTATACGAGAGCCCTTAACGTCTAGCAAAAGATTTTTCTGTTTTAAGATCAGGGCGAAAGCCACAAGAAAGGATGAATGCATTGTTTAATCTTTTACAAGAAATGGTTGGTGGAATTTTAACAACAAGAAATTGAGAGAGCCAACTAGAATTGGAAGGTGGGATGTTGCTCGCATTCCTGCTCGTTGTGATCCTAATAACATTGTGCAAAGTCTGATTCGGTGAGAAAAAGTGAAAAGGAACTCATGAGGAGGTGGGCCAAAATAGACGCCAATTATTCTTTACCAGAGTTGAGAAAATGTTTGAGATAATACAATCCAGGTTCACAGCTTCTTCTGTGTTACCGCCGTACATGAAATAAATAAAAGACTTTAAAGAAAAATTGTCATGCATTCATGTTTTAGGCATCCCTAGGGGCATGATCATCATAAATTGCATTGTGTACTACAGTGTTCACATGTATATGAAGGTTTCAGCAGAAGAGATTGCTTATCCGTCCAAGCACAAGGAGGATGGGATCCTTTTTTAGAACCAGGTCATCTATTCGGGCATAAGGGGAATAAAACCTGCTCATCTATTCTGGCTCTTGGAGAATAGAACCAGCTCATCTATTCGGGCATTTGGAGAATAGAACCCTGCTCATCTATTCGGGCATTCGGAGAATGAAACCCGCCTATCTGTTCAGGCATTCGGAGAATGGAACCCGCTTATCTATTCAAGCATAAGGAGAATAGAACCTTGCTCATCTATTCGGGCATTTGGAAAATAGAACTCGCCTATCCGTTCAGGCATATAGAGAATGGAACCTGCTTATCTATTCAAGCATAAGGAGAATAGAACCCTGCTCATCTATTCGGGCATTTGGAGAATAGAACACTGCTTAATAGAACCTGCCTATCCGTTCGGGCATCAGGAGAATGGAACCAATCAACAAATCGGTGAAAATTAGTGCCTTTTAGTCTTTGCTCTATCTTTGTTTCACAGAGATGAGCAAAGAGGGGCAGCTGTTGTCACTAGATTTTTACCTCATTTATTATTTTTATTATTATTATTATTATTATTATTATTATTAAAGCCCAAAGGATAAAATAAAAGAGCCCATAAAGTGACCACTAATAATAAAGTCTATCTTTAACAACAAAAAATAATAAATTTTTTATAAACCCATTATATAATATATAGCCCATTTTTAATTAATTTAGAAGCTAAAAAATACCCAAATGAGCCCAAATAACCTTTTTTGTGTCCAATAAGCAGGTTAAACCGGAGCCGTCTGATTTGGGGTATTTCAATCGAACGGCTCTGATCAAAGCAGAATAAAAGAAAAAAAAGCTGTAAAAAAGGGTTGCCACGCGCAGCCACGCTTGCGCTGTACGCGCGCGAGACAAACCCCCAAAACCCCTGGGTCGCGGCTGCCGCTGCCCTAACGCCGCCCGCCTGCACCACGGCTACCGCCGCTGAAGCCGCCGGATGGTCCATTTCACCGCCGCAGTTCCAATGGCACCGATGCCGCCCGCTGCCATCCTATGCCACCGCCTATATCTGCAAAATAAAGTGGGGAAGAGTCAAAACCCTAGGCTCAAATCTATGATGAAATTCGTCTTCAAATCCGAACCAAATTAGATGATTTTGAAGGTTTAACCGAGGATCAAGCCTCTTGTCGGATTATGACTTCAATTTTGGGATTGAATCCCGATTCCCCCTTCCCCATTGTGTTCTTCACCAAGTAAATCACCCTTTAAAAAAATTCCAAAAATTCTCTAAAAATTGCTGGAAAATTGTGGAAGTTGGTTCGAGTTTGGAGGAGCTTCAGTTCGAGTTCTTGAAGAGGAATCAAGCTTTTCTGGTGGCAATTGGGGTCGGTTCGAGTTTGAATCTTCTTCTTTAACGGTAAATTTTTTTTTCGTTATACTCTTTTAATTTATTTTCTGGATTAATTTTTGTTTGATTAGTTCTTGCTTTTAGGTTGCTATTAGGTGTTGAAATTGAATTTTTGAGCTTGGTAATTGTTCTTTTCTTTGTTTTTGATCTTTTTTTAAAAAAAAAACATGATATGAAATTTTGTCTTAAAATTTTGATCCATTTCATTCTAAAAAATAAAGTGTTTTTTTGTTTAAATAAGGGTTTTTTAAAAAGAAAAATAAAACAAGGATTTCATAAAAGATTTAAATTTCAAAAAATAATAAAGCTTCCAAAAGATTTTTTTAAAAAAAAGGTTTTGTGAATAATAAATAAATATACCTTTTAAAATTCTTAAATGGAGAGTTTCAACAAATAAATGATTTAAGATTTTTTTTAAAAAAAATAAAAGGGCTTGAAATTTTTAAAGTTAAAAAGGATTTTAGGAATAAAGGTTTTTTAAAAAAAAACTTAAAAAGAAAAAATAAAAATAAAAATAAAAAATGTTTTAAAACATAAAGATTTTAGAAATAAAAGGTTTGAAAAAAAAAACTCAAAAATGAAATAAAGTGGTTTTAAGAAAAACATAAAAAACTTTTCAAATAAAAAAGTGATTAAAGTTTTAAAAACTAAAAAAACACTTCAAATGAAAGGACAAAAGAATAAAATATCTTTAAAGCATAAAAACAAAGAAGTTTTTTTGTCTTGTTAGCCTTTTGTGATTGTTTGAACTTTAAGGTTAGGATCTTTGAGCTTAAATTGGAGATTTTTTTTTTGTTTAAAAACTTTCTTCACCTTTTGAAATAAAACACACTTTAAATATCATAACTTTGACAAATAAAATGAATTTAGATATTCCTTAGGATATAAACACTAAACTTTTAAAAAATTACAACTCACCTAATCTTTTCTCTGGTTTGTTAAAAACTGAAAACTAAATCAATGCGGTGTCTTACCAAACGGGGATGACGGGTTAGCGTCAGGAATGTTAGCGGTGATTGGAGTTCATTTTTCGGGCGGTAAGGCCGTTAAAGTAAACTTATATTCATAAAATGGATGAATAAATTAAACCTTTGTGAACTTGCTAATTCCAACTATGAAAACACTTTTTGAAATCAATAAGGTACCAATTTTTGGGCGTTGTGGGGTGCTAATCCTTCCCCACACGTAACCGACCCAGAACATGTTTTCTGGTTTTCAAAGACTAAAAACGTTTTTTTAATAAATAAATTGTTTTATTAAAATAGCCTTGTTTTTCAAAGTGACTCAATCACACTTTTTCAAAAAGATTGGCAGCGACTCCGTGTTTTAAAGTTTTTAAAAATGTCGAGCTCGAGAGGGTTGCGACAAGTAGGAAGAGAGTAAAAGAAAGAAAAACATGAAAAATTATTATGGGAAAATATTTTACGTAGTTACAGTAGAAATTTGTTTTTTACACGCGTTTAGTGCTTTTAGAGTTTAGAGGTTATGGTTTAAGGTTTAAAGATAGAATGTTAGTATTTGCGATTATATTTTAAGGTTTAAAAATATATTTTATGATTTAAATTTTATAGTTTAAAGTTTAGAATTTAAGGGTTAGGGACTCTAAAAGAAACATGTAACAACTTTAAAAGGTTGCTTGTGGAAAAAAGCTTTTCCACTGACGATGTATCAAATAATTACTCAAATATTATAATTATTTTATTTAAAAATACATATTTTATTAATAGTGAGGAAATATATAATAAAGAAAGGGTTTGTGGTATACAAGTTTGTGTTACACACACCTTTCAATTTTAGAGTTTATGGTTAAAATTTAGAATTCAAGATTAAAGGTGTTAGGGTTAGGGATTTGTAATTTTTTTAATATGAAGGGTTTTGTATTTTTTTAAAAAAATTTGTGTATCAAAATATAACCTATAAAGAAAACACACTTCAATCGTAATAAGAATCTTAGTACCATATGTACACCAAGAAAACCCATGAACCCAAAAGGTGTGAAAAAAAAAACAAAATTTTCCTTGAAAATGTCGATAATCTTCCATAGGAACTCAATAATCATCGGAAGCCAATAATTAAAAGTTAAAGGAGCCAAAAATAAAATATTACAGTAAGCGTTATAAAGAAATTCGAAAAAATGAGATTAAAAATATCAATAGTAAGATTTTATATGTTGACTTCAAGTAAAACAAGTTTACTTTCACTTACACACTATACCTCTAAACTAAGAACTATTTAATGATATTAGAGTGTAAGTAAAATAAATTATAATTTAAAATTTTGTAAGGGCTAATTAAAAAAATTGGATCATAAAAGTAAAAATATTGACCGTAAGGGTGGGCCGCGAGGGTTAGGCCTCTTCCAGCCCCCCTTGTGGCTAAACCCCTGATAATCATCATCAGAATCTCCAAGTCTTTATCTAACTAGACACAAAAATATTGGTATAAGAGACATGATTGAGTAAATCAATCTTACATATTGCTTCGTTAACGAGTTTGATTACATCGGTTTGACAAATCGTAATGATAGTCCTCATCAAATCTCTTGGGTAGTTTTTTTTTGTGTATTAATAATATGGGTCAATTTAGTTTGTTAAGTAGTCATTAGTAATGGTAAGCACCAATATTTTAATCTTAAAATAGTCCCATTTGATGATTCGATCTATAAATATCACTTTCAATCATGTATGAAACCGATAGTTTCGGATAAAATGCTATCTGCCTTCAGAATGTTAGATGTATGTCATGTAAGCATCACATTAGATGGGTGGGAAGCCTACCTACATAACTCCTACTAAGCATCTCAGCAATGGGAAATGGACGAGGTTAGCGTTTGCTTGGAGGGAACACATACCTTAAAACATTGAATTTGCATGACCCTATTTCCTGTCACGGTTAGAGTTTGAGTCAGGTATTCGATTCAACATATATTTAAAACAAGAGATGAATGAAAACATGCAGTTTGGCTTTAAGACAATGGAGTGAACCAAAACCAGCTGAAGCAGTTGAGAACAATAAATTCATGAGTTAGATTAGTCGTCAAATATAGCAAAGTGGCAGGCAACTTTCTCATATTTATGTTGGTCTTGTTTCAGGTTAATAATTTAATACAGGCTGCTGCTCTTACAGGAGACAAAGAGAAAGGACGATCACGTGTCCGCCAGTGTAGGGTTTGAAATTGTGTTTTGATTTTGCCTGGCTACAGTTCAGCTTGATTGCACCATATATACCACTGCACCCCTTGCACATACAACGCAGCTCAGCCTCATACTAGTCTTGAGTAGCAAAGCATGGCTTCTAAACCAGGGATTCTCACAGATTGGCCATGGAAGCCTCTTGGAAGCTTTAAGGTAAGATTATCTCATAGTTTTCTCTCTTATATATCATATACTTCTCACACATTGATGGACCGAGGGGTTGCTGGAGGGGACAGTCGCATTGCACATGCATTATCATTCACTTACATAATTTGCTGTTGGATGGATATTTACAGTACATAATCCTGGCTCCATGGATTGCCGAGAGCGTATACTCGATAATGGATAAGGATGCAAAGGATTGGGACCTATACCAACCTTGTGATAATCCCGTTCATGTTATGGAGAATGTTGCACAGCCAGATATGGATTAGCCTTTCTCGTTATCGAACTGCCAAAGGCACCAACAGGATTGTGGACAAGGGTATAGAATTTGACCAAGTTGATAGGGAAAGGAACTGGTAATCTAATATATGAGTTATATTTTGTTTCTGAAAATCAATCAAATTTAAATATTGTTGACCATGAATATTTTGCAGGGATGATCAAATATTGTTCAATGGAATCTTGTTTTACTTGGGCAACAAGTATATTCCAGGAGCTTCATACTTGCCAATATGGAGATTGGATGGTGTGATTATTGTCATGTTGCTCCATGCAGGCCCTGTGGAGTTCCTTTACTATTGGCTACATAGAGCACTGCACCATCATTATCTGTACTCTCGCTACCATTCCCATCACCATTCTTCCATTGTCACTGAGCCTATTACTTGTAAGTACCTTGCCTTTAAAGGATTAGAATTTTAAACTATAATGATATAATATAACCAGTGTGGGTGTTGCAGCTGTGATACATCCATTTGCAGAGCACATCTCATACTTTCTCTTGTTCGCGATACCGATGTTGACAATAGCCGTAACCAGAACTGCTTCCATCATTGCCCTCGCTATCTACATCACTTACATCGACTTCATGAACAACATGGGCCATTGCAACTTTGAGTTCATTCCCAACTGGATCTTTTCCATTTTCCCTCCTCTCAAGTACCTAATGTACACTCCATCGTAAGTGTCCCCATCTCTATCTTCATGATCAAATTCTTACTTACAACTTACCTAACAATGTCTGGCTGAGTAGCTGACACCACATGATATTTATATGATATGACAATGTGATGAATGTTGATATTTAACGTTGTTGAATGAAACTATAAGTAGAAAAAAAGTAAATTGTTAATGGACTGTGCAGTTCATGGCTTTTGGTGTGAAAGTATCTGTGCTCACATTGAAACTTGTCTGCCATTTGTCAGCCATGTGGCGCAGTGCAACTAATATCTCATCTGTTTTCGTCCTTGGCTACCAATATTTAATGTTCCCTAATCAATTCTGTACTCAGACTGAAATTTTGAAAACCTTAAAAGGAATTCTAGTACTATTTGCCCTGATATAATAACACTTAAATAATGTTAACTTTTAGGTTTAATGTTTCTGCAGATTCCACTCGTTACATCACACACAGTTCAGGACCAATTATTCATTGTTTATGCCAATCTATGATTACATATATGGCACAATGGACAAAACTTCAGATATTTTGTATGAAAATTCAATCAAAAGAAAGGAGGAATCGCCCAACGTGGTCCATCTAACGCACCTAATCACACCAGAGTCAATCTATCATCTCCGCATTGGATTTGCCTCCTTGGCCTCTAAACCATACTCATCAGTTTGGTACACGTGGTTGCTCTGGCCTGTTACAATGTGGTCCATGATGCTTACATGGATTTATGGTCGAACTTTTGTTGTTGAAAGGAACCGTTTTGATAGAATCAAATCACAGACATGGGCAATACCCAAATACAGAATACAGGTTAGGAACATCTATTAGTACATCACCATGTTGGTTATGTATGTATATAGTCTAGATCGTTAACAATGGCATGATTAATTTTCAGTACCGTTTGAATTGTCAAAAGGAGTCCATCAATAACTTGATTGAGAAAGCCGTGCTACAGGCTGATGAAAATGGTGCTAGTGTGTTGAGCCTTGGCCTCATGAATCAGGCAAGTTTTCTCCCCTTTCTTTCCATAAAAAGTCAAATTATGATGCTAAAATGAAATGTTGTGCAGAGTGAAGAGCTGAACAAGTATGGTGAGGTGTATGTGAAGAAGCATCCCAAGCTTAGAGTGAAGTTAGTGGATGGGAGTAGCTTGGCAGTTGCAGTTCTTCTTAATAGCATACCAAAGGGAACAACTCAAGTACTTCTCGGAGGCAAGCTAACTAAGGTTGCGGTTGCAGTCGCCTTTGCCCTATGCCAGAAGGGCATTCAGGTACCACAAACAGGCAGTGCCTTCCTCGTCAAGTCATTGTCTTTCATAAGATCATGATGTCTAATTTCAATTCATTGTAGGTTGCTGTATCACGTGAGGATGAATATGAGAAGCTTGATAAATCATTTGGCACCAAGTCTGAGGGTAAATTGGTTTTGTCAAAGAGTTATAGCTCTTACAAGGTAATTAACTAATCTGAACTCTGAAGCAGCTCAATAGTGGAAATGGCTAACAAGTGCTGATCATGGATTACTGATATGTTGCAGATATGGTTAGTGGGAGATGAATTGACTGAAGAAGTGCAAAGAAAGGCAAACAAAGGAACACTCTTTATTCCCTTTTCGCAGTTCCCACCGAAAAAATGCGCAAAGACTGCTTCTACCACACCACACCAGCAATGCAGACTCCCATGGCACTGGAGAACGTGGATTCTTGTGAGGTTGGTCTTCAAACTTAACATATTATTTTCTTCTTTGTAATAAATGAATAAAACAATACAATGTGACAGAACTGGCTGCCAAGGAGAGTGATGAGTGTATGGCGCATAGCTGGGATAGTGCATGGCCTGGAAGGATGGGAGGAGCATGAATGTGGTTCCACCATCTCAAACGTTGACAAGGTTTGGGAAGCATGTCTGAAGCATGGATTTCAGCCTCTGAGGGTCCCAACTCAGTCAAAATCCTAGAGCATATTTGGAAATTTATCTAGTTTGTCTACTTGATATCTATGGTTCTATGTATAAGTATTTACCCCTGTAATATACCATCCTTTTATTGGATCATCATGGGAGAGGCTCTGTTCCTCTCCCATGCCTACAATAGTACGTATTAAGATTTCTCAGAGTGAACATATAATATAAATTTGTATTCTCTTTGGTTTATAATAATATTTACTATGATATAAATCGTATATTTGATTATGTGATGATACACTTTTTTTTAAGTAATTGTTCGATCATAGTGGATTCATCAAGTCCTTCTCACTAAGAAAAATCTAAAAACGCTAAGTGACAACACTGTAATACAACGTATTGAACCAATTGGTCCAAAAAATTGTTAAATTTAATCGTCAATGTTGGTCAAATGGATGAATTGATGAAATTTTAGAGTATAAGGACTTAATTGGGTACAAAAATGCATGCGTTTAATTGATCTTTTTTCAAAAGCTGAAGGGCTTATGATACCTTTTAAGCCTATAAAAACAATATTTTATCTCTTCCTTTTGACCCTCGCTTCTCTTGAAAAAAAAATACTAAAACAAAGAAAATAAGACTTAAAAAGGGCGTTTTTATAGCCCTATAGTGGAATTTTCTAGCACCGCTAAAAACTTTCTCGGCGTCTGTTGAAATTAGGGCCACAACAGTTCGCGGCATTTTTGGGCAAAAAACGCCGCAACAAGTCAAGATCTATAGCGACGTTTGTGTTTGCAAACACCACGAAAAAACTGTTATACAGTAGCGTTTGTGTTTGCAAACGCCACAAAAAACATTTTCATTTTGTATATTTTTTCAAAAACAAAAACCAAACCATGTTTCTAAAACAACTCTCAAATAATTAAAAGCATACTATATATTATATAATAATCTAAAATGCGTTATATTATATATTACATTCAGCATCATTACCAAAACAGATCCCTCTTTTCTGCTTCGATCAATGAAATCGAAACATGAATATTCCATTAAGTAAAACAAATTCTCACTCTCCATGTCACTAATCGGTACTGCCATTCTCACCAGCTTTAAATCCTTCCCTGCATATTCCATTAAGTACAACAACTTTAAATCCTTCCCTGCACATTATAATCCAATAATCATGAGTCTTTATTGGAAACACTGATCATCATATGTTGCATGGCAAATATAAGTTACTAGATTTATTAAGTACAAATAGAAAAGCTTGGTTAGCGCATTGATATGAAGTTATAATGTACTAATCGAATACAGCCCATGAAATATAATGACATTTCAAGGGAATTGTAAAGTACTAATTTCAACAGAAACTTTCTTACATGTTAGTCATATAATAATCCTCAAGTTTTATAATACCAAGTCCTCTTGTATATGGACCAAACATTCATTAAAAACATGTCAACATCACTGAAAGAGATAAAATGAATTTTCAGTGTGGCAGAACTGAAACTTTGCAAAGCAAAACATGCAACAAAACAAAAACAACATAGGATGTGCATACTTGAGCATCATACATGACAAGTCCCACATATACCAGCGTCACCTCGAAAATCGAATCAGAGAAACCCCTGCAACATACATATATAGAGAGGAATAAAGAGTTGGAAAACAAAATTTCAATTTTAGAGGCATAAAACTAAAACACAAGCAAGTTAGCAAATACCTTTCAAGAGCAATACAAGTTGCAGCAGCCACGACAGAAAGCAAAATTTATTAATTGCTGCTAGTATCTTCTTGCAAAATTTACAGAAACAAAAAGAAATTTGACCCAGAAAATATTTCAAACAAAAATAAGTAACAGAGATGTTTCAGATTCAGCCAAGAAAAGGAAAAATAAGTACCTGAGACATGGCTTTTTAGCTTTGGAAAAACAGAGCGAGGATTTTGCGGAACTGAGTTTGTTTAAATAAACTCAGTTAACAATTGGTAAAAAAAGATAAAAATGTATGAAAAAAATACCAATCGAAAGCAATTTCCGGAACTGAGTTATTGCTTCTAGCTGTGCTGCGCCGTCATCCGACCAAACGTCGGCGATCATTGAAGGAAGACTCTCTAACTACAATAACAAAACCCTAAATCACTTAAATTTCAGAGGAAAAGGAGGATTTAGAAATGGGTGAACAATAGCCATACCCGTTTAAATGGATTTGTGTTGTTGCTTGTTGGTGCGACCGTGCTTGAGCAGTTGAGGCCTGAGGGAGGACCGGGCAAGAGTGCTGTGACCGCCGGCGACGAGAGATGCACAATATTTAGGGATTTTGCGGTTAAGTTGATTTGGGGATGGGGGTGAGGAGCGTGGGAGTGAGTTATATTACTCATCGAAATAAAGCGGAGAGTTTTACATATTTGCGGCGTTTATGAAAGAAACGCCACTAATAATGATGCTTATTGCGGCGTTTATGTATACACGCCACTAAAACAGTATTTTTTGCGGTAAACAACATCTGTTGCGGCGTTTTTGCTAAAACACCACTATAATTATACCTTTTACGGCGTTTGTAATAAAACGCCACTAAAAACCATTTTTGCGGCGTTTGTCGCAAAACGGCGCTATATGTGACATCTATTGCAACATTTGTTCTAAAAACGCCACTAACAGCACCGCTATATACCAAGTTTGGTGTAGTGACTATTTGAGTTTCATCTTCTTTATTCGAGTGTATTTGATGTAAAAACGTTGCGTTAATCTTGAAGGACGACGTCTATTTTACAATTACAACAATCATAATAAAATCACTTATAAAGCAGTAATTTTTATCACAACACAATAAACCTATTCAATTAATTTATTTATACTAACCATTATTAACATATTTATTTTGCAGCAGTAAATTTACCAACATAGGTTGCTGTTGAGTTGTAACCACTATGTTATGTGGTCGATTTCTTTTGCTTAATAAATATGCTCCTTTTGCATGGCAAAAAATGGTGCATTAAGCCAAAATTCTATTAGTAGGTGGATACGTGGCAGCCAGTTTTTCAAACAATTTTTGCTTTTGGCGTGGAAGTGCATTAAAAGCTTGTCTGCATTTGACAGCCAACCCAAGTTCTGAAATAATATCTCATCTGCTTTTAGTCCCATTGGCCTCCCAGTAATTAATACTTGTAGTGAACTTTTGAAAACCCTAAGGAATTTTAGGACTAATTGCCGTAACATGGCACAATGAAATGTCTACTTGCGATTTAAAATATAAGATAATATAATAAATTGATGGTTTAAGGGTTCAATAAGCCCCTAAATTTAGAACGAATTTAATTTAGAGACAAAACAACTTCTAGTGAGGGATGAAGCTAGAGGATATTGCGGGCAGTCGGATTACTAAAATTTTTAAATTTTCTTTTGTAGTTTAGATATTTTTTTAAACTTTTTATTAATAATTTAATTTTTTACTCTTAAAATTTTGTAATTTTACACTTTTTACTTTTTAATACAACATTTTAATAGTTCAAATCTTTTATATAAAATCATGTATCTATTTCTGCTTTCCACTAAATTTAGCTTACCATGAAGATGATATGAACATATCACCACAACAAAACAGGGGAAAGAAAAAACAAAAAATGAAAGTCAAAAACTAAACTGTCAATCACCCTCAGCACCACACATCAAGCTAGAAAACCAACTACAGCAGGCCAAACATCAAAGTTCATGCAATCGACTCAAGGAATAAGTGAATGAACAGCATCAATATTCTTCATTCTGTTCACTTAATATAACACTGCGGATTCACGATTTATATGCACCCACTGTTTAATTTAAGATTCACATCCGACTTAAAAGAAAATTTTATAATGAAAATATTCAAATAATTATTTTTATTTTAGATTAATATTTAAAGGATTTTATGTGTGCATCCATTTTGAAAAATCATATATATTTTATAACAAATATTAACTGCTAATTTTATTGAATAAAGAGTAAATGCAATAAAATTATAAAAAGAAAAACTTCAATACACAAGCTGTGTAAATTTTAGTTTACACGAGCCTTTTAATTTTAGGGGATAAGGTTATAGTTTAGGTTTCAAGTTTAAGGGTTTAGGTTATATGGTTTAGAATTTAAGGTTTAGGGTGTTAGGGTTAGGAATTTAGAATTTGTATTTTATAAGGTAAAAATGCAAGCTTGTGTAAAATAAATTTTACACTATCAAAGTTTTACCCCAACTAAAATATACTATTCATATTAACAGATGATTTCCACTAAAACTATTGAAGAGTACAAAATAGTTACTAAAACATAAAATAGGACCATAGAAGGAAAGAATTAAATCCTAATTAAAAAAATTAGAAAAAAATAATAGATAAACAAACACCATTTTTTCTGGCCACTAAAAGATAAATACCATTAGCACTAACATAAAATGAATATAACAATGATAATACGTTTATAAAACTGGTTTTGGCACAATTCAACCACGAATTATCTTTGGTGATTACAAGCGCCTATCAATACAAGAGAACCAATTCAAGAGTCCAAACTAGAGGTTGATCAACATAATAAATTAAGTGATTGCCGACTAATAAGTTCGCATCAAATATAACCATAAAAAGAAAGGAAAAAACATGCTATAAGAACAGAGACAAAGTGTTACAAGAATTAAAAAAACATTCATTATTTTCGTTAGGAAAAGAAAAGATTAAACCAAATTAGAGAAAATTTTATATATACAAACATAAAAGTTGAAAAGGGAAAAGGCAGAAAGAAGGGAGAAAATAGAAGGAAGAATATTAAAAAAAAAAAAAAAAACTTAGATACCTAAAAATCATATACTTTTAAATAATGTATTTAAAACTTTTATTACATATATATGTTCATACATATAAGAGAGTAGATTGAATATCGACATCCGAGTGTCCCATAATGGTTGTAGGTTTGAAAGATTTTTTATTTACCCAAATGTAGTACACCTTGAAAGCACCATATATACCACCACCCCTTGGCCCCTGCACATGAAAAGCAGCTAGCAAAGCATGGCTACTAAACCAGGAATTCTCACTGATTGGCCATGGAAGCCTCTCGGAAGCTTTAAGGTAACCTTGACTTTCTTTTTTATGTATCAATTTTCTCCCATATATATCCAACATTTCTCTCATGCACGCCCGCACTTATATATGGATATTTGCAGTACATAATCCTGGCTCCTTGCATTACGGAGAGCATAAGCTCCATTATTGTTAAGGATCCAAAGGAATGGGACCTTTTCAACCTTACCATACTCCCAATCATACTACGGAGAATGTTGCACAGCCAGCTATGGATTAGCCTTTCTCGTTACCGAACAGCCAAAGGCACCAACAGGATTGTGGACAAGGCCATCAAATTCGACCAAGTTGACAGGGAAAGGAACTGGTAAGTCATACACATGAGTTATATTTTGTTTTGGACTGGGGTTGAACCATGAATATCATTGCAGGGATGATCAAATATTGTTCAATGCAATCCTGTTTTACTTGGTCAACAAATATGTTCCAGGAGCTTCACACATGCCTATATGGAGAATGGATGGTGTGATTATGACCATGTTGCTCCATGCCGGCCCTGTGGAGTTCCTCTACTACTGGCTTCATAGAGCACTGCACCATCATTATCTTTACTCTCGCTACCATTCTCATCACCATCCCTCCATTGCCACTGAGCCTATTACTTGTAAGCACCTCTCATTTAAACGGTTTGAACTTTGAACTATAATAATATAACGAGTGCGGGTGTTGCAGCTGTGGTACATCCATTTGCAGAGAACATGGCATACTATGCCCTGTTCACAATACCAGGGTTGACAAACATGCTAACAAGAACTGAATGCCTCATCTCCATTGCTGGTTACATCACTTACATCGATTTCATGAACAACATGGGCCATTGCAACTTTGAGCTTGTTCCCAACTGGTTCTTCTCCATTTTCCCCCCTCTCAAGTACCTAATGTACACTCCATCGTAATTCATCTCTATCACCACGATCATAATCAACTTCTGTGTTTACTATTTACCTCTTTTGGGACATATGATAACATGGGCCTTGTATGCAGTTACCTCTTTTCAGGCAAAGAATATATAATATAACAGTGCTTAAATGTCTACTTAGTACTTACGATTTGACAAACATATAAGTAATGTTAATTGAATATTTGGACAGATTTCACTCGTTGCACCACACACAGTTCAGAACCAATTATTCATTGTTTATGCCAATCTATGATTACATATATGGCACAATGGACAAATCTACGGATACCTTGTATGAAAATTCACTCAAAAGAAAAGAGGAATTGCCCAACGTGGTGCATCTAACGCACCTAACCACACCTGAGTCAACCTATCATCTCCGCCTTGGATTTGCCTCATTGGCCTCTAAACCATACTCATCAGCTTGGTACCTGTGGTTACTCTGGCCTGTTACATTGTGGTCCATGATGCTTACATGGATTTATGGTCACACTTTTATTGTTGAAAGGAACCGTTTTGATAAACTCATTTTACAGACATGGGCCATACCCAAGTACAAAGTAAAGGTTAGAGACCTTTATTATTTACTGCAACTTCAAGTTGGTGCAACCAAAACACAAAACTGTCTTGAAAGATAAGAATGCTGTAATTAATTTTCAGTACGGCATGGAATGGCAAAAGGAATCCATTGATAACTTGATTGAGGAGCCGTATTAGAGGCTGATAAAAAAGGAACTGGTGTATTAAGCCCTGGCCTCATGAATCAGGTGAGTCACTCACTGTTCTAGTGTGAAATATATTAAAAAAAAAAGTATGATGCTAAAATGAAATGTTGTGCAGAGTGAAGAGCTGAACAACTATGGTGAGGTGTACGTGAAGAAGTACCCTGAGCTTAAAGTGAATTTAGTGGATGGGAGTAGCTTGGCAGTGGCTGTTCTTCTAAATAGCCTACCAAAGGGAACAACCCAAGTTCTTGTTAGAGGGAAGCTAAGTAAGGTCGCAGTTGCTGTCGCCTCTGCCCTATGCCAGAAGGGCATTCAGGTACCACAAACAGGCAGTGCCTAGTGCCGTAGTGCCTACCTCATCAAATTATCCTATTTCATAAGATCATGATTTTTAATTTAATTCAACTGTAGGTTGCTGTATTACGTGAGGATGAATATGAGGAGCTTATTAAGTCAGTTGGCGCCAAGTCTGAGGGTAAATTGGTTGTGTCAAAGAGTTATAGCTCTTACAAGGTAAACTTCAAGGCTCAAGCAGCTCGATAATGGACTTGAAATGGCTAAACAAGTGCTGATGTATTGTTGATATGTTGCAGATATGGTTAGTGGGAGATGAATTGACGGAAGAAGAGCAAAGAAAGGCAACTAAAGGAACACTGTTTATTCCCTTTTCGAAATTCCCTCGGGAAAAAATTATGCAAAGACTGCTTCTATCACACCACCGGTAATGCAGATTCCCATGGCCCTTGAGAACGTGGATTCTTGTGAGGTTGGTCGTCAAACTTGGTAATATTCTGGTTCTACTTTGTAATGTATATGTATAAAGAATACAATTTGATTGCATATATTTGACAGAACTGGCTGCCAAGGAGAGTGATGAGCATATGGCGCACAGCCGGGATAGTGCATGGTCTGGAAGGATGGGAGGAGCATGAATGTGGATAGTGCATGGCATTGACGAGGATGGGAGGAGCATGAATGGCTCAAGCATTTCAACCTCTGAAGGTCCCAACTCAGTCAAAATCCTAGAAGACACTCAACAATTATATAATCTACCTGATATCTATGTGTTGTATGAATAAGCATTTACATATGCAAAATATTATCCTTATCTTGGATTCATCATGTGAGATTCTCTATCGAGTTAAATGTTCCTCTCTCATGCCTCCAGTAGTACCTATTTGGAGATCTCAAAGTTAAAATATAGGCTTAAGAGGGTAGAAACCCTTAATTTTTTTGAAAACAAAATCAATCAAGCTCCTCAAGTTTTTTTTTTTGCACTTAATTAAGTATTTGAATCAAAAAATTTAATCAATTAAGCTCTTAAACCAATAAATTTAATCAATTAAACCCTTTGAGAAATTTTAACCATTAAATCTTGACAGTTTTTTGGATATGTTGGTGTAGTGCGTCATGTCACAATGATTCCACTTGACATTTAAATTTTTTTTATTTTATTTAAAAAATCTTTAAAAGTTCTAAAAAATCTTTAAAAAAGTTATAAAATTTATAAAAAAATATTACTGTAAATGCAACATGATATTACTGTAGTGTATCATGAGCCAGTAATATCTAAAAAAAATTATTAAAATTTAATGGTCAAAATCGGTGAAAGGACTCAATTGATGAAATTTCTTGGTTTAAGGGCTTAATTAAGTACAAAAAATTTTAAGAGCTTAATTAATTTTTTTTCAAAAATTCAAAAGCTTTCTATGCCCTTAAACCCAAAATATATTACAAATTCATATTCAGTTTAAACATAAAGTGTTTGTGGATTGTATAATTGCTTTATGGTTGATTTTGTTACTTTTGTTGGCCTATTATCATTACAAGCATATGTAAATTTATGCACATCGACACTAGGTTGAATATTATAATTTAAACATAATATTCTGAATAAGTGTGACTTTTCATCAACCTACTATAATGAATGTATGTAACTATTCATTATGAATTGATATGTCTATTCATGACGAATAAATATGACCATGTACGATGAAAATGTGAAATGAATAGTTTTGACTATTCTAATAGTCACTTACAATCCCTATATGAAATATTATAAATGATAAAGCAAAACATTTTATTTCAAGTGCCTGTTAAGAACTCAAATGTTCAAGGATATGAGCTCAAGCATTCAACTATATTTCATTGATAAAAGGAAAATTACAGTAATAGAAAAATAGGATAAGGAGGAGAAGAAGACAAGGATAGGGGAAGAATTAGCCGTAGTCAATGTTTACAGATATTCCATATCATTTTCTCTAGTTGTTACCTCCTCAAAAGTATTGTTTTTCATGCTTATTTTGATATGTTTTTGCTTGTTTTCAAGTACATTTAGTTGCATTAGTTTGTTAGAATCATGCATTTACATAAAAGAGTTAGTAGGCTGCCTATACCAGTGTCATGGGTTGTTTTTAGTGGCCTTTGCGCAGGTTGGCAGGTGGAATGGCAGGAAGAATGGACGCAGGACACAGGGACATAGTTAGGAATGCCAAGGTGAATGCCAGATGTTGCGGGCACAGAAGGACCAGATGAGTGCCAAGCATTTGTTGGAAGAGAGGTATGCCAGCAACCATGCCAAGATGAGATGAACCCCCGAAAAAATAGGAAAGGATCAGGCTCATAAAAGATCGCAATTGGATCAACTTCCGAAAAAATAGCGGATAAGGTGATGCCAAGTGATGTTGGCAAAGTTGTGCCAAGCTCGTGTGCCAGGATGGCCATGGCATGATGACGTCAGCCCTAGCCTGATAAGCTATCACACCGGGCTGATAAGATATCAAAATGATCAGATAGAGCTCTATCTCTTATCTCTTGATCATTTCAAATTCAAAGACTTATCTCATCATTTCCCTTACACGCCTATATAAAGACCAACCGATCAAGCATTTGAGGACACCGAGAAGAGGAGACGAGAGGTGGTCGGAGCGAGGTGTTAGAGCAGCGAGTGACAATCGGTGCAATCGAGGAATGGTGGTTCGACTTCTTGGCCGAGAGTCTGGCGTGGAGGGCTACATCAAGAGACCCCTCTGCCTATTCCCTTGGCAGAAGTTGTTTTTCTTTAGTTTTTATTATGATGGTGATGTTAAAACATTTTTTGATTTATTGGTTAACCCCCACACCATGAACTAATTTAATAGTTGGTGGGGGATGTTTTGGTTTTAAACATTGGCTTTTATGCCTTAGTTCCTTTATAATAATTCTGTTTTTGGCAAAGTTTGTCTGTTTTGCATACTTTAATTTTTCCTAAGTACTGTTCCAAAGCGAGAGCTGGCACGGTTAGCTTATTGCCTTCCAATATCTTAACAGACTTGTGTTGGAAACGGTCAAGTTGCTGAACACTTGGGAGAGAAGCTTTGAGAGAAGTCGTTCAAGTAGATAAACTTACCTCGGAAGTGAAATCTACCCCCACGGAGTATAGATTGGTTTTTAAATCAAATTGGTTTAAGGAAAACATACACTATAGAGATATAGAGGTTTTTACTTAGCCAGTTTAGGGCAATGACCATCGAGAGAGGCTTTGCTATTTTTGAATCTGCTCGGTAACCAATGCCAAGACAGTTTTGTCAATAAAGGCTAGCATGAACCACGTTTGAACCAGGCATTCCCTGCCAACAATCATCATTCATTTGAAAACACCTTTCTAGCCAACACTTCACTTTGGTTTTATTTTATCTTCTTTTCTTAGTTTTAAAATCAACTCTTTTATACTACAATATTTTCATCCAAAACAAGTAACAAACTAAACAATCGAATTCCAAGTCAATCTTTGTGGGATCGATACTCAGCTCACCAAGCTGTATTACTTGTTGACCGTGTATACTTGTACGCAAAAGACTCTTGACACAATTTATCTTGCCCAAATACATACCATTTATACCTTTTGCCAGCATTCATTTTACACATCTCCCTGAGAGAACAAGTTTTTGGCGTCGTTGCCGGGGAATTACAACAGATTTGATTGTTTTTAAATTTTTACTTATTTTGTTTTTGTTTTCATCTTTGTTTTCACCGGTGTATGACCAGAAACCACCCAGTGGTGGATGAGTGGCCATACGATATGGAAATTGAGAGAACCTTACAGAGGTTAAAGAGACGATACCGAGAAATGAATCAAGGCAATCAGAGGAATGGTGTGGTGAATAATGATCCACCCATTAACAATCAGTCTAATAACAATGCACCACCGCCTCTTAATGTCCCAAATATGGTTGAAGAATAAGAGAGGCCAATTCGAGAACATTCAGCACTTAACATTGCAAATCTCATGCCAGGACTTATTGGCACTGATGCCGATGAGCCTAACTTTGAACTTAAACCCGTAATGATCCAAACTCTTTTAAATGTAGGTCAATTCGATGGAGCACTTACTGGAGACCCGAGACAACATCTCAAACAATTCATGGAGATATGCCAACTGTTTCAACAAACTGGAGTATCTAGAGATACTGTGAAGCTAAAATTGTTTACTTTTTCCTTGAGAGACAGAGCCAAGGCATGGCTGAATTCTTTGCCACCAGGATCAGTTACTTCTTGGGCAAACCTTTGCCAGAAGTTTCTGACCCGATTTCAGCCACCAACACTCACTGCCAAGTTGTATGGTGAAATCATTACATTTAAACAGGCCAAGGATGAAACTCTTTATGAAGCCTGGGAAAGATTTAAAGATTTGTTGAGAAGGTGTCCAATGCATGGGTTCCCAAATTGGACCCAAATACAAACATTCTACAACGGATTGAATGCACAAACAATGACTGTTCTGGATGGTTCAGCAGCCGGATCGTTGCTTGATAAGAAGTACGTTGAGGTTGTTGATATCTTTGAGAGAATTTCGATCAATGACTTCGAGTATCCTGTTACTAGACTTGGGACTGAGACTAAAGCCAGTGGGAAATTGAAAGTTGATGAACTCATGTCCATTCATGCTGAGATTTCCAACCTCACTAGCATGGTGAGAACGTTGCAAAAGAACAATAAGGCCCAAGAAGTCAAAGCACTGGATCCATTTTGCACCATTTGTGGAGAAAACCACCAAGTGGGTGAATGCCCTGTTAATCTTGAGTTGGTAAATTTTGTTGGGAATGCTGGTCGTTTTTATAATGTTAATACCTATAATGTAGGTTGGAGATAGCACCCTAACTTAGCTTGGGGAAATCAAGGAGGCAATCACTACAATGCCCCGCGCCAAAACATCCAACGGCAGAACAACAATGCTATGCCAGCATTTTATCAAAATACCATGCCATAGAAAGCTCAGAACAATTTCCAAAAGGGCAAGGAAGCAACCAAGGAGGAGATCTTACACAATATATAAAGCGAAATGAAGTAGCAATCCAAAGTTTGGCAGTATCAGTAAGAAACTTAGAAATACAAATTGGGCAGATTGCTAATGCACTTAGCAATCGACCCCAATGTACTTTGTCAAGTGACACTGAAGATGCTCGGCACAAAGAAAATGAACAATGCAAGGTAATAACTCTTCAAAGTGGTAAGCAGTGCGAAATAGAGATGGCTGCCAAGCAGCCAGTCGTCAGCCAAGATGCAAAGCTTGTGCCAGCAGACATACCCAGAGAAGTAGAGAAGAAGAAAGTAGATGATGCCAGCGATCATGCCAGTAAGAGTGCCAAACAGGATTCTAGTCCCAGTGCCAATAATGACGACATCAATGATGATAAGTAGACTGATACTAAAATAGATGCCAGCACTACCTCGGCAAAGCCGGCAGCGCCATCATATGTATATCCAGAGCCACCATTTCCAGCAAGACTTCAAAAACAATAAGCAAGACCAGCAATTTAAGTGTTTTTGGAAGTGCTTAAACAGTTGCAAATTAACATTCTATTGGTGAAAGCCCTTGAACAAATGCCCAACTATGTAAAATTCATGAAGGACATCTTATCCAAAAAGAGAAAGTTGGGAGAATTTGAAACTGTTGTTCTCACTGAGGGATGTAGTGCCATGATCCTAAACCAATTGCCGCCAAAGCTGAAAGATCCATGGAGTTTTACTATTTCTTGCACAATTAGCGTCAAGTTCATGTGGAAAACGCTGTGCGACTTGGGAGCTAGCATAAATTTGATGCCACTATCAGTTTTCAAGAAGCTTGGCATAGATGCAAGACCTACCACGGTGACACTTCAATTGACAGACCGATCCTATGTACATCCCAATGGTAAGATTGAGGATGTGTTGGTAAAGGTAGACAAATTCATTTTCCCAGCTGATTTTATCATTTTGGATTATGAAGCTGATATTAATGTGCTAATTATTTTGGGTAGACCGTTTCTTGCTACTGGCAGGGCTTTTATTGATGTTCATAAAGGGGAACTAACCATGAGAATTAATGATCAACATGTTACTTTTAACGTGTTTCAAGCTTTGAAATATGCAGATGAACCTGATAAATGTCAAGCCGATGAAATGATGGAATCCATCTTTACTTTGGACATGGCACAGTTGTGCCAGGATATAGCAAGTGATGACGGCATACTTGATGGCATAGCTGAACTGTTTTAGGAACCTGTAGAATTAGCCTTGGAGGCTAAAGATGTAAGTTACTTCGAGCCACTCCATTTGGCCGGCAAAGAGATAAAGAAACCAAAGCCATCTATTGAGGAACCACCAGAATTGAAGCTTCAACCCCTGCCAGAACACTTAAAGTATACTTATTTAGGTAAGAACTCGACTCTGCCAGTGATTATTGCCACTGGTCCTACTCATGATCAGAAAGTAAGACTGTTGGCAATACTAAAAGATTATAAGCAAGCGTTGGGTTAGGCCTTGGCAAACATCCAAGGTATTAGCCCAACCATTTGCATACACAAGATTATACTAGAGGAATACAATGGCAGGACCATTGAAGGCCAAAGTCGGCTAAACCCAATCATGAAAGAGGTTGTAAAGAAAGAGATCATAAAATGGTTGGATGTTGCGATCATCTATCCCATTTCCAATAGCTCTTGGGTTAGGTGTGTGCCAAAGAAGGGTGGCATGACTGTGCTCCAAAATAGTAAGGCCGAATTGATTCCCTCTAGAACCATCACTGGATGGAGGGTGTGCATGGATTACAAAAGGTTAAACAAGGCTACAAGGAAAGGCCACTTCCCATTGCCTTTCATTGACCAGTTGTTGGACAGGTTGACAGGTAAAGCTTTTTACTATTTTTTAGATGGTTATTCAGGATATAATCAGATTGTCATCGCCCTTGACGACCAAGAGAAGACCACATTCACGTGTCCATATGAGACATTTGCCTTTAGAAGGATGCCATTCGGACTGTGTAATGCGCCAGCAATATTTCAACGTTGCATGATAGCCATTTTCTCTGATATAATTGAGCATAACATGGAAGTATTCATGGATGATTTCTCAGTGTTTGGTGTAACATTTGAGGAATGCATCCATAGTCTAGAGCAAGTTTTGAAGAGATGCATTGAGACAAACCTAGTGTTGAATTGGGAGAAATGCCACTTCATGGTGAATGAGGGAATTGTTCTCGGTCATAAGGTAACCAAGAGAGGACTAGAAGTTGATCAAGCCAAAGTGGAGGTAATTAAGCAATTACCACCTCTAACAAGTGTTAAAGGTATAAGGAGTTTTTTAGGTCATACCAATTTTTACCGGTGATTTATTAAAGATTTTTCAAAAATTGCTAAACCTTTATGCTCATTGTTGGAACATAATGCCACTTTTTCATTTGACGATTCTTGTTTGAGAGCATTTTAGGAGCTTAAAGACAGATTGATTAATGCCCTCATAATCGTGGCACAGAATTGGAATGAACCATTTGAGCTCATGTGCGATGCCAACAATTATGTCATTGGAGCAGTTTTGGGACAACAGCGTGGCAAGATGTTCCATGCCATCTACTATGCCAGCAGAACCTTGAATGAAGCACAACTGAATTACTCTACAACCGAGAAAGAATTCCTCACGGTTGTATTTGCTTTTGATAAATTTAGATCTTATCTAATTGGTAATAAGGTTGTGGTTTATACAGATCATTCGGCGTTGAAATATCTCTTGGCAAAGAAGGATGCCAAACCTAGACTAATCCGATGGATGCTTTTACTTCATGAATTCGACCTAGAGATTAGAGATAAGAAAGGCAGCGGAAACTTATTAGGTGACCATCTCTCTCGGTTGGAGTATTACATTGAGGATGGTAAGTCCACTATAATTAGAGAGAAATTCCCTTACGAGTATTTGCTTGCAGCCAATGCTATACCATTGTACGCTGACATAGTCAACTACCTGGTAAGCAATATTCTGCTGTTAGATCTGGCATATATTAATAAGAAAAGATTTTTACGAGAGGTGAAGCAATACTATTGGGATGAGCCCATGTTGTACAAGCAGTGTGCCGACCAAGTGATTCGCCGGTGTGTGCCAGAGGATGAGCAGTAACTTATATTGCATTTATGCCATGCCGCACCATATGGAGAACATTTTGCTAGGATGAAGGCTGCTGCCAAAGTTTTGCAGTTAGGATTCTTTTGGCCCACATTGTACAAGGATGCCTACGAGTATGCCAATGCATGCGATCGATGCCAACGAACAGGGAACATCTCTGGCAGACACGAATTACCACTCAAGAACATTATGCTAGTAGATTTATTTGATGTGTAGGGGATCGACTTTATGGGTCCTTTTCCCCCATCGGTCAGTAATGTGTACATTCTCTTGGTTGTTGACTATGTGCCAAAGTGGGTAGAGTCTGTTGCCTTGCTAACAAATGATGCCAAGGTTGTTGTCAAGTTCTTGCACAAAAATATTTTCACTAGATTTGGTACTCCTCGGATGATTATTCATGATGAGGGTACTCATTTTAAATGTAAATTAATTTCTAAACCATTGTGCATGTATGGGATTCAGCATTGAAACACCACAATATACCATCCACAAATAAATGGGCAGGCCGAGATATCCAATAAGAAGATTAAGATCATTTTGGAAAAAACTGTGAATCCAACAAGGAAATACTGGCCCTTGAGACTAGATGAGTCCTTGTGGGCTTATAGGACGACATTTAAAACTCCTTTGGGCACTTCCCCATTCAAACTTGTCTTTAGTAAACCATGACATCTGCCAGTAGAACTTGAACATAAAGCCTATTGGGCCATCCGGAAGCTTGACATGGCATGGAGAATTGCTGGAGGAAAGAAGTTGCTTGAACTTAATGAATTGGAGGAATTTAGAACACAAGCCTATGAGAACGCTAAGATATACAAGGAGAAGACAAAATGTTGGCATGATAGTTGGATCCTGCCAAGACAGTTCGAAATAGGTCAGCTTGTTCTATTGTTTAACTCTCGGCTCAAACTTTTTCCAGGTAAACTTAAGTCAAGATGGATGGGTCCTTATAAAGTTGTGAAGCCATATGCTCATGGGGCTGTGGATATCAAGAACTTACAGACATGAGAAATTTTTAAGGTGAACGGTCAGCGCCTAAAGCATTACTTGGAAGGTAAGCAAAATCATGACAATGAGGTGATCTTCTTGGAAAAATTGGAATGAAGCATCCGCGGGTTTGAAATTCTTTGTAAATATTAGGATAGTTTTTTTATTTGTTTTAGGATTTAGATTTTGTTTTCTTTCTGTTATTTTTCAGTTTTATTATTTTGCTGTGTTGAAAAGTTTCCTTTGAGTGTGTGCAGAATTGATGCCAGGGATATTGCCAGGAAGACTGTTAGCCAGAGTGCTTGCCAAAGGTGATGCCATGCACCATGCCAATACAGCTTGACATGTGTCAGTTTTTGTGTTGAAGAAGAAAGAAGAGAGAAAATAAGAGAGAGAAAAAAACTTGAGATTAACCCTAGCCTCCCAATTTAAGGAAGATTTAAATTCATCATAATTATCCTATCACTTCAAGTATTTCCTTATCACTTCACCTTATCACTTTTAACATCTATCTCAATCAAAACTTTTAAACTTCCATCATTATCCCCCTCTTTTCGGCTACCATCATTAAAACCCCTTAAACACTCCACATTCTTTATTCTTTTTTCTACCCTAGCCGATTTCCCAAGAACCATAATCTCTTAATTTCTTTCTCAAGCAATATTCAAGAAACCATTCAACTTATCTTATTCTTTTCTTCATCACCGATTCAAGCTCTTCTTCTCTATGGCATCTTCATCTCTTCTCTTTAAAAGATTCTTCAATGAAGATATTCAAAAGAAGTTTGAGACGAGCTTTGCCTCAAGATCATTTTTGTACGAGAAGCACTTCGACTTCCAAACTAACACTACCGTTGGATTTCCACTAGAGTTCATGGCTATTGTCGACATGTATGGTTGAAGTTCTTTTTGCCAACAAAAAAAGGAGATCTATGCCACTATCATGCGAGAGTTTTATGCCCATCTCACAAAAGATTCTTCATTCTTGATGATTAGAGGTAAATGTGTGCATTTTGATGAAGGGTATGTGAACTCACTTTTTGCTTTGAATGCTATGGAAGATGAGCACTTCGACTATGCTGCATCTATGACCGTTGCCAAACGTAAGAAACTGCTAGTAGACTTGTGTGATCTTGGTACAGATTGGACAGTTTCATCGATGGGACCGAACGGTGAAGAGGTTGGCATTAAAGTCACAAATACGAGGGTGGAACCATTTTATCAAGGCAAATTTATTGCCTACATCTCACAACGAGACCGTCTCGAAAGACTGATTGATTTTGCCATATTCCATCGTCAAAGGACGCAAGATCAATGTTGGAAAAATCATTACCGATGAGGCTTATAAATGTGCTGAGAAGGGTAAGGGTATTTTATTTTTCTTTTTGTTAATTTCTAACATTTGTTTGTGCCATGAAGTGTCTAGGATAGATGAGGATATCGGCCAAACAATCAAGGGAACCACCATTACTGTTATTATTTGGAAAAACCTCATGGCTTTTGAGCCAAAGGAGAAGGGCAAGGGAAAGGCCAAGACAGCCACGCCAAAGCCAAAGGCATAGCCCAACAGTATGCCGAAAACTATGCCAGCAGGTGTAGCGATGTCCATTTCACTAAAAAACGAAGTTTTCGAGGTGTTGGTTGTTTTTCGAATATTAAAATATTTATTCCGTGGGGGTTTTAAAAACCGTATTTTATTTAAGAAAATGGAGTCGCCACCGGCCACTTAGGTAGGCCGGACACAATAAAACCAGAGATTCGAAAACTGTTGGGTTCGGGAGTCGGTTATGGATGGGGAAGGATTGACACCCCACACCGCCCAAAATTGGTACTTTAATAATTACTGCTTTGTTAATATTAGATTTTCCGGATTAAAGTGACGATTAATTTAAGATTTGGTTGTAAGTGCGAGTAAATTTTAAAGACCCCGTTATCCGAGAGCAAACACCCAACCACTATCACTACGCCTGATACTGGCCCCGTCTGCGCTCGGATAAAAGGGCACCGCATTGACAATTTATATATTCCATTATGCAAACTTAACCAAACAAACCATAAAAAATAAACATTCACGTTAACATGATACTGAAAACCTAAAAACATGGATGCCACAATATTAAACGAAAATAATAAAATACATGAGCAACATAAATATAACATATCATTTTAAAACAAAGCAACAACATAAACCCAAAAAAAAGCTTCCTAAAAATAATTAACTGATTATAAAATGCTTGAACACATAAAGAAACACCAATGCAAAATATGCATGACATATAATATGGCACGATACTAATAAATTAAAGCAACATATTAGCGTAAAAAAATTAGCACTTGACACTTTATCATATGACACCAAATATGCATATATTAAAAAGGATACTAACATCAACAAACAATGTCACACTATCATATAAGCCTAAAATGCAAAGAGGATTAAAAAATCATGTAAACTTACAAGCATAACATACAAATTAAACATGGAAACATGATATGACACGTGATATTAAAACTGATGAGCAAAACCACAATATCGATATGCATTTTACGACATAAAACAAACATGACAAACATGATACTAACATGAATAAAATGCACAAATTAACACATAACATAATGTACAACAGAAACATAAGAATTAACGTATAAGCATAATATAAAAAAATAGACTAAGGCATAACATGTAAAATGGACATACGTAACAATCAAACAAATTAAAATAAAAACATGATACCATACCTCAAGAAAATAAAAGTAAATATCATACAAGCGAAACGTATGTAAATAAAATAAGCAACATGAACATGCTAGAAAAAACAATTAAATAAGATAAAGACTAAAGGCATAAGCATTTAAAGCATCATAAGGGTCAAAATAAAATAAATACAGAATGTGGAAGCTAAAATTAAATAACCAAAAGGCCTATTTGAGGACTTAATTAAAAACGGAACAAACTGGAAATGACTCATCGTGCAATATTGCCAAGGGGCAAGCTTGAAATGCAAAAAACCAAAACGCGGAAGGACTAAATGGGAGATTTTACCGCTTTGAAACTGCTCTGATCAATTTTAGGGGAGGAAATTGAACAATCTTAATAGCCAAGGGGGACTGTGTTTGCAAATAACCCAAGGGGCACGCCGGGAATGAAAAGACGCTAAGGACAGAAGTCCTTAATGAGCAATTAACCCAAAAGTTTTTATTTTTTTGTCTATAAAACCATTTGACCGGCTCCCATTCCCCCTCTTTGTCATTTTTTTTACGCACGAGAGAGAAAGCTCTCACTTTCTCTTTAATTTCTAGAGCGGCTAACCCTTTAAACCAAAACCTTGCCTTGCACCGCCGTGCCCAACCGGTCTCAGGCGAGGCTCGGCCGTAACGACCGCCTCTAGCCTTCCCTGACCAGAGCTCCGACAACCAAAACCAACCGTAAAACCTAAAAAACTTCGGAAACCCCCTTTTAAACTGTAAACCTTCGTTTCGAAACCCACAATAAAACCCATCTCTTTTGAACACCAGATCATACTCTGGTTCACTCATGGAGGAGATTATTATCGGAGAGGAAGCCGAGCCACTATGGTAAAAAGCCTTCTCTTTTTTCTTTTTATTTTTACATGCATGTAAGTAAGAAAGAAAGACAAGATGTTTACCACTGGAAAATTTTCAAAACTGATAACTTGTCTTTTTTATTTCTGATCTGATATCTCTGATATTACACTTTTTTTTGTTTTTCCCCCTCCCCCTGTTTTGGTAGCCAGTTTTATACATATATTCTTAGATCTGAAAATGATACTGACATAGCTTCTTTTGGTGATCTTTCTGATGCATCTGGCACTCTGAGTGCGGTGGTTGGAGGCCAGCATGGTGGAGGCATGGTGGAGATGTCCATCCATTCAGATCTGTTTCTGGCCGTTGGATAAGATCTGATCCATCGACCAGGATTTCTTGAAGCTTGGACGGTTCAGATGAAATCTCGAACGGGGTGGAACTGCGCCAGATCGTGACACGTGGAGCTCAGTAACCGAGGAGTTCTGATGCGTGGGATGTACGCGCGCGTGGGAGATCGAAGAGTCCGCGCGTGGCAGCCGAATGGTCTGTACGTGTAATACACGCGGCCAGCTGGATAATCTTCCCCCTTTGATCGTGGCCGTTGGATCAAAATTTGATCCAACGGCTCCTGGTTTGCTGTGCAAAAAGAGAAGCACTAGGGTTAGACATTTTAGGGCTTTCAGATATAGGATTTAGGTTTGGCCGGTTGGGCCATGTAAACTTAATTTTGGGCTATGTAATTTGGACTTGGACTATAAATAATATGTTTTGTTTGTTTTCTTTTTCTTTAATACCTTATTTATTTATATATTATAATAATAATAATAATATGTATATACATATACATGCGCACACATACATGCAACATACGAACCCACATGCAAACATTGATTAACATAATACTATATATATGCATATATAATCACGCATATCATGAATATCCACACACATTATACATGCAAACAATGCACTCGTAAGGAATGTAAATACATGTGTGACACACACATACACCATACGTATACATACATAGTTTATGATATACATGCACACATCACGCATACTTTACGTATATTAATAACACTCATGCACATAACAAACATATAGTATAATAATATATTATATGTATATATACAATAATAATTCCCCATTAATTATTATACTAATATATTAACAATATTTACAAACCGGATAAAAATGAGTGATTACAGCAGGCTCATTAGCAGTGCTGTCCCAAGTGTATACCCGCCAGGAGATTATTTTCCAAAAACTAGAGGCAGCTGAGGCGCTTAACGTCAAGATGGGGCATTACACAAAGGAAATGGATGCTATAACCAGGGAGGTGTTTGTCAAGCTTCCCCCTGAAGATGTGCCAGCATTTCCAGTTTTCCTTTCCGAGTCCTCTGCCAATGATGATGTAGTGCCAATTGATCCTGCCAACCCAACAATACCAGCCAGTCCAACGATGCCAGTCAGCTCCACCAGTCCAACCAATCCAGTTAGTCCTACTAGTCCAACAAGTTCAAAATCCATGGCCCCAACTTCAGTGTCCCTGGTGCATGTTGAATCTGCCAGCACTAATTCCTTCTCTAAGCTGGAGGAAATCCATGCCAAAATGCCCAAAGCCAAACCAACTACACCTCCAGCAATCTCTGCCAAGACTAAGGAGGATATTGGAGCCTCCACTACTGCCTCAAAGTAAGGCTGTAAAGGGAAGAAAAGAATGACCCTTGAACGTGAAAGCCTAACCATGTGAAAGACCCGTGCCAAAAAAGAAGAAGAAGCCCGTGCCAAACGGGAGAGAGTCTCCGAAGAGGAGTCTTCTTCTACCTAACTCTTTGGCATTTCATTTTTTTGCATCTTCATGTTCTTACATTTTTATTTTTCTATTTTTCCTGTATATATGTGTTGTTTTATGCATTGAGGACAATGCACATCTTGGGTTTGTGGGTATGCATTTTTCTCACATTTATGCCATGTCATGCATTTCATGTTTAATCTTTTTTGTTTGCCATGCAGTTCATGTAAAGTAGTTGCATACTGAACCATTAAAAAAAGTGAAAAGAAAATTTTGTCTTGGCTTAAATTTGAAGTTTGTTAACAACTGTTAGGGAAGCTTATATTGATCTACTTGTTTGCCCGATGATGAGTTTATAATTTTCAGTTTGCCATGCCAGTAGATTTGTATGCATGTTTGCCATGACAATTGATCTCTAGTTCAGGTAATTGTTTCTACACTTAACACGTGGTATGTGTTGGGAAACGTCGGTACACCCCATGGCGCAACGGAAAAATTATCCGGCGTAATCCATTAGTGATCCATGTACTAGAGATGAATTTAGGGTGATAAAGGATGAAACATTACCTTAATAAATCTAGAATCTAGAAATATGTACAAATTCAGAATAACCAAATCGAATCAGAGTCGTCACAATAGTGTTCTGACCTCTACGCAGTCCACCCGAATAAAACGAACAATATTTTCTCTTCTCTAATTATTAGAGAGGTTTTTTCAAAAATGAGAGATAATTGGCTGTGATAAGTGTTCAAAAGTACTATTTTTCTTACCCTTTTTACTCATATTATTCTTAGACTTAGGCTCATATTAGTTGCATAATTAGCCATTCATGCATTAATCCATGTTTCCTTCCATCGTTGAGCTTGATTACATAACTTGGTTGTTTTTTGTGGGAAAAGATGCTACTTTGGTGTGTTTTGTGTGTATGTGCAGGATCACTTGCCAAAGAAAGGCTAGAGCTAGTTGCCAGGGTAATGCATGAAAGAGATGCCGAGCTAGTTGCCAGGGCAATGCATGAAGGAGACGCCGAGCCAGTTGCCAGGGCAATTGTCGACAAATAACAAGGTGATATGGTAGTCGAAATTGATGACTAGACAAGCCCAAGATGACGTAGAGCAAAGCTAAATCCCAAAGGAGTTTGATTCCCATGAAGAGGTTAAAGAAGAATTAAATTCCAAGAAGATAGGAGAAGTTCTAGAAGGAATATAATTATAATAAAGAATTATATTCTTTAAAGATAATTTAATTCCAACTTAACTTCCTCCTCAAAGGAGGACTTTGACCTAGCCCTATAAATAGATCACCAAGCCGTCAACTCCAAGAGAAAGCAAGAAGAGAGAATTTTCGACAAGCATCTAGGGCAAGGAGATTTCGACAAGCTTCATTCTTCATCTTTTTCTTTCTTGTTCAATTAGGTTCATGCTAGGGATTATTTATCTTGTGTTTCTTTGGAACCTAGCCATGAACTAAATCTATTTGGCTATGGTTATTGTGTTTTGTGGTTGTGAGAAACTATTGGATTTTGTTTAGGTAATAAGAGTTTGCACTTTTCTATTTAAGGTTTATTCATTCTTGGTTCTTATTCTTGTTTGCGAGTGAATTGGGAGAGGATCTCGTAACTTCATCTATTTATCTAATATCGGGAGAGTTAGATTCAAGAAACGAATGAATATGATCTTTATTCAATCTATTGATGGTGAAGATTAATCCGGCTTAGGAATAAGTTAAGGATTTCAACGGCTAAGAGGAGCGCAAGATTGGTTGTTGTTCACCCTTGATTCACGCAGGGATGTATTATCAAGGCATGCACAAGTAGCTAGAGTTTTGACTTAGGGATAAGAAGAAACCATTGAAGAACGTTCTGCCGAACCTTGAAGGTTGCTACCCAGACGCCCAAGTAGTTGCCCAAATAGTCGCCCAGGCAACCATCGATTAGTTGCCAAGGCAACCCCACAGCAAGTTGCCCACAAAGAATCGAGTTGTTGCCCGTGCGCTCTTTTACCAAGACGATCCAATCGGCTATCACACCTCAACTCACGATAACCTGGCCTATCTCTCTCATTTGATCTCATTTATTCTTTTACTTTATTGCCTTCTAGTTTAGTTATTAGTTAAACTCCTATAATCTTCTATTTGTGTTTTTACTTTTTACAGTGCAAGAGACTAGATTCTTGAAGTGGCACCAATCCCTGTGGAGACGATATCTTTTATACTATAACTTGCAACGTGTATACTTGCACAATTGCGTAGCACTTATTACACGCAACAAGTTTTTGGCGCCGTTGCCGGGGATTGGCAATAGCGACTTTGTTTTTATTTTCTTGCACTTTCTTTTTACTTTTCTTGTTTAAGATTCAAAGGGCTAACAAACTTTGGTTTTGCATTGGTATATGACCAGGGCGAGACCGATTACACCAGAATATCCCTTTGATCCAGAAATCGAACGAACTTTACAAAGACTTAGACGAAGGATAAGAGTAGCAATGGCTAATCAAGACGGCAATATGAATCAAGATGTTCCAGCAGGAGGAGGAGTGATTCTTGCATGAAACAGAACTATTCGAGACTATCTTGAAGAAGATCTTGGTGGACTTAATCCAGGAGTTGTCGCACCTGAAATTGAAGTCGACCACTTTGAGTTGAAACTGGTAATGTTTAATATGATCAACACAATTGGTCATTTGGCGGCTCAGCAACTGAAGATGTACGACAACATCTTAAATCTTTCCTCTAGATTTTCAACTCATTCAAAATACATGGAGTCACCCCCAATATTTTACGATTAAGATTATTCCCCTATTCACTGGGGGATAGGGCGAAAGCATGGTTGAATAGCATTCCTGCCGGATCAATAGGATCTTGGACCGATCTTTGTCGTGATTTCCTTGCTCGGTTTAATCCTACAAATTTGACTGATAATCTTCGTAATGACATTACTTATTTTCGGCAGGCAGATGATGAATCCATGTACGAGGCTTGGGAGCGATATAGAGAACTTCTACACAAATGCCCCCTACACGGATTCCCAGTGTGGACTCAAGTAACAATGTTTTACAACGCCGTGAATACACCAACAAGGATGATGCTAGATGCCTCGGCAAACGGTAAACTCCTAGATAAGTCGCCGAGGAAGCAATGCAAATCTAAATAGGCTGGCCAAGAATGATTATCAATTCCCCTCTACTAGAAGAGGAGGAGTTAGACGCCAAGACACAATACATGAACTAGGATCATCAGATTCAATTTCGGCACAATTGGCCACTTTAACCAAGATGGTCCATAACATGCAAAAACCAAACAACACACATGAGGTCAAGGTAATGGATTCTTTTTGTGAGTTATGTGGTGATAACCATGATTCTTCTGAATGTATGCAGAATCCGGAATCCAGCTTCTATATGGGGAATTACAATCGGAACACCAATGTGATGTCCAATACATACAATCCAGCTTAGAAGAAGCACCCTAATTTTTCATGGAGTAATCCCAACAATGCTCTAAACTAGAACAATCAGAATGCACAAGCATCGGGATTCCAGCAGAATATGCCACAGCAGCAGTTGCCGCAGCAACAACCGACAACATCTAGTTTTTTGGAAAATTCTCTAAATGCTTTTATGATGAAAACTGAATCTTATATGCCTGAGAATAGTAACTTCATACAAAGAAATGATGCTTTTATTAACAGGACCGAGATGAGATTGCAAAACCAAGAGGCGGTAATCAAATCATTTGAAAATCAAGTCGGACAGTTTGCTCAAAATCTGAATACTAGACCGCAAGGAGGTTTACCTAGCGATATTGAAGTCGCAAGAGGAACTAGCCATGAGCAATGTAAGGCGATCACCACTAGAAGTGGCCAACAACTTAGAGAGGCTCAAGCCCGCTCATCAAACAAAACTCCACAAAAAGATCAAGACGAACCTAGCGGCAAAGCCTCAGATGCTGAACCAGGAATTGCCGCGGCAACCGACAATAAGCATGCCTCGGCAACCGACGATAAGAATGCTTCGGCAACTTGCGATAAGCATGCCTCGGAAACCCCAATTGATAATACCTCGGCAACTCCAGTTGTCCCGGCGATGCCGTCAATCAGGTTCCAAACCAATGAAAGGATCGAAGATATCCAACTTCCACCACCATTCCCACAAAGGTTGAAGCGACAAAAACAAGAATATCAATTCAAAAAGTTTCTTGATATCCTAAAGCAAGTCCACATCAACTTGCCATTGGTGGAAGCAATTGAACAAATGCCAAACTATGCCAAGTTTCTTAAAGACATTGTGTCCAAGAGAACAAGGCTAGGAGAGTTTGAAACAGTTGACGCAACAGAGGGATGCATGGCAATGTTGCACAATCGTATGCCACCCAAGTTGAAGGATCCCGGAAGTTTTACAATACCTTGTTCCATTGGAAACCACTATGTCGGGCAAGCATTATACGACCTTGGGGCTAGCATAAACTTGATGCCTAAATCGGTTTTCCAGAAACTAGGAATCGGGAAGGCAAGACCTACAACAGTTATGCTACAGCTAGCCGACAGATCCTATGTGCATCTAGAGGGAAAAATCGAGGACATACTGGTAAAAGTTGATAAATTTATTTTTCTCGTTGACTTTATTGTTTTGGATTGTGAAGCATATGAGCATGCACCTATCATTCTCGGGAGACCATTCCTAGCAACAGAGAGAACCTTAATCGATGTTGAAAAGGGAGAACTCACAATGAGGGTGAATGACCAGCAAGTTAAACTAAATGTGTTCCAAACACTAAGGCATGCCGATGATCTAGAAGAATGCCAACTTCTTCATGCCATGGCAGAGTTTAACTTCGACGAGGAATTTAGTTGCCTCGGCAACTACATTGCCGATCAAGAGGAACCTGAGGAGTATGAAGAACCGGTCGATGAGGAACAACAAGAAGAGGCAAATTGGCTAGTCAATCGATCAGGTACATACTTTGAACCACTGGATTACTCAGGTAAGGAAGGTAAGCTCGAAAAGCCCTCTATTGAACAACCACCAATTCTTGAGTTGAAACAATTGCCAGAGCAACTAAAATATACATACTTAGGAACCGATAATGCATTGCCTGTAATTATTTCTTCTAAGTTACAGCCTGAGCAGGAAAAGAAGCTGATCAAAATGTTGAAGCTACACAAAAAAGACAATAGGGTGGACAATTGCCGACTTGAAGAGAATTAGCCCGGTAGTGTGCATGCACAAGATTTTGTTGGAAGATGATCACAAACCTTCAATTGAGGCCCAGGGAAGACTGAATCATGCCATGAAAGGGGTTGTAATGAAAGAAATCATCAAGTGGCTTGACGCCGGCATTATATACCCTATCTCTGATAGTACATGGGTAAGTTCGGTACAATGTGTACCGAAAAAGGGAGGTATAACGGTGGTAAGTAATGAAAACGATGAACTCATTCCAACCAGGACTGTGACCGGTTGGAGGGTTTGTATGGATTATCGAAAGCTAAACAAAGCCACTAGGAAATATCACTTCCATTACCCTTTATTGATGAAATGCTTGACCGTCTTGCAGGTAAACCCTTTTATTGTTTCCTTGATGGTTATTCAGGTTACAATCACGTTGCCATAGCACCAGAAGATCAAGAAAAGACAACCTTCACATGCCCATACGATACTTATGCTTTCCGAAGGATGTCGTTCGGATTGTGTAACGCCCCGGTAACCTTCTAAAGATGCATGATGGCACTCTTTTTAGACATGGTCGAAGACTTCCTTGAGATCTTCATGGATGATTTTTCTATTTTTGGTAATGACTTCGATAGCTGTCTCGGCAATTTAGAGAGGGTGTTGGCAAGATGTGAAGAAATTGATTTAGTCCTCAATTGGGAGAAATGCCATTTTATGGTAGATGAAGGAATAGTGCTCAGCCACAAGATTTCATCCAAGGGAATTGAAGTAGACAAAGCCAAGGTGGACGTGATCGAGATATTGCCCCCACCAAGTTCGGTTAAAGGAATTTGAAGCTTTATTGGACATGCAAGTTTTTACAGGAGGTTCATTCATAATTTTTCTAAAATCCCTAAACCCTTGTACAATTTGCTTGAACAGGATAAAGTCTTCGATTTTGATGATTCTTGCACCCAAGCATTCGAAACCCTAAAGGAAAAGCTTGCCTCGGCAACCATTGTCGTTCTACCAGATTGGACGCTACCTTTTGAGCTCATGTGTGATGCAAGTGATTTTGCGGTAGGAGCAGTCCTAGGCCAACGCACAGGTAAGACCTTCCATGTGATATACTACGCTAGTAAAACTCTTAATAGTGCTCAAGTGAATTACACAACAACGGAGAAAGAGTTACTAGTTGTAGTTTTCGCATTTGACAAGTTCCGATCCTATTTGATTAGTACAAAGGTAATTGTTCATATGGACCATTCGACAATCAAATATCTATTTGCTAAAAATGATGTCAAACCTCGTTTGATTCATTGGATATTACTTTTACAAGAATTTGATATTGAAATTAAGGACAGGAAAGGAACATAAAATCAAGTGGCCGATCACTTATCACGTTTAGAACGCAATAGGGAGGAGGACGCAGATCTAGAGATATGCGATGCGTTCCCGGATGAACAACTTTTAGTTACCTCGGCAACCATAGACGCGCATCACTCGGCAACCCTTGACGCCTCGGCAACCATGGACGCGCACTCCTCGGCAACTCTCGATGCTGCAGCAGCCATTGACACGTACGCCTCGGTAACCATGGATGCGCACGCTCGGCAACTCTCGATGCAGCAGCAGCCTTTAACGCGCACGCCTCGGCAATTTTGGGAGCAGTCGCCACGGCAGCACATGCCTCGATAATACCCTAGTACGCTGATTTTGTTAATTTCCTTGTTTGTGGTATTTTACCTTATGGCCTTACTCATCAAGGGAAGAAGCGGTCCAGCCATGACGCTAAGCATTACTTTTGGAACGAGCCTCTTTTGTTTAAACAATGTGCAGATCAGGTTATATGCCGATGTGTCCCTGAAGAAGAGCAACAGAATTTACTCCAGCAATGCCATTCTTCACCCTATGGAGGACATTTTGGAGGAACTCGTACCGCGGCCAAAGTTTTGCAATCCGGTTTGTATTGGCCAACATTGTACAAAGATGCCCAATACTTTTACAAGCAATGTGATCGTTGCCATAGGACGGGTAATATCTCTAGACGACATGAGATGCCGCTCCAGAACATCATCGAGGTGGAATTGTTCGATGTATGAGGGATCGATTTTATGGGACCTTTCCCATCTTCATTCGGCAACCTCTACATTCTACTTGCTGTCGACTACGTGTCTAAATGGGTTGAGGCAGCTGCAGCTCCCAACAACGATTCCAAGACCGTGCAACGATTCTTGCAGAAAAACATATTTACACGGTTTGGGATGCTGAGAGCAATTATCAGTGACGAAGGCAAGCATTTTGACAACAGACTTATTGCCAAGATGTTGCAACGCTTCGGTATATCACACAAGATCTCCACGGCATATCTCCCACAAACCAACAGGCAAGCAGAAATTTCCAACCGGGAATTGAAGGGTATACTCGAGAAAGTTGTAAATCCCTCTAGAAATGATTGGTCATTAAGACTAGATGACGCACTTTGGGCATATCGCACTGAATTTAAAACACCCTTAGGTATGTCCCCATTCAAACTTGTCTATGGCAAAACATGCCATCTACCGGTGGAAACCGAACACAAGGCATATTGGGCAATTAAGACCGTGAATATGGATTGGGAAAGTGCCAGACAAAAGTGTTTGTTGGACCTCAATGAGATAGAAGAATTTCGTGCACTCATCTATAACAATGCACGAATCTACAAGGAGAAAACAAAGCGATGGCATGACAAGAAACTATTGCCGCAGCAATTCACGCCAAGGCAACTAGTTCTCTTATTCAATTATCGGCTAAAACTTTTCCCGGGAAAGCTGAAATCAAGATCGTCGGGACCATTCAAAGTTGTCAAACCATTCTCCCATGGTGTCGTGATAATTAAGTCCATCACTGACAAACATGAATTCAAAGTTAATGGACAAAGATTGAAACACTACAATGGTGCCCATGTGGAACGTAACAAAGAAGTGGTCAACTTAAGAGATGCATGAGCATGCTCTCCTTTCGATATTTTATTTTTATTTTATTTTTATTCTTATTTTTAATTTTTTCGAACTATTTATTTTTTATTTTTTTATTTTTTTATTACCTTCGATTGTTTGCTTTTTTAGGATAGATTTATTTTCTTTTGTTTTATCTTTCTTTAAGTTTAAAAATCCCTTTACACATCTTTATTTATTTTCTTTTATTAGTTTATCTTTAATTTTAATCCTTATTTGAATTGTCTTTGAATTGTAGGAAAAGAGTTCAAGATAAAGAGGAATTTTAATCCAAGAAGGAAAACATCTTCAACAAGGAAATTAATGGGCTGAATCTAAGGCTTATATAAAGCCTCCAACTTACCCTAATTAAACCCCCCTTGCCGTCACCCTTCCCCTAAACAAAACCCTCTTTTTCGTCTTCCCCTAATCCCACCCACCATATTTACCACTTATCTTTTCTATAAAAACTATCACCCTTAACCTATTCCTACTTTTTATCTTGTAACTCTTTAGTTTCTTTTATTTTATTTTCTTTTATTTGTTTTTACAAAACTCACACCAAGATCATCCATGGCATCCAAAATTAAATTTTTAGTTCATCCAAGTTCCTCCAAAGAACCAAGATACAAGAAGTTTGCTGCACCGGTGGTTCAAGAAAGATTTCACTCCAAGTTTGAAAGCCGGAAGATTTATGAAGAACAAGGCTTTGAATACTCCAACTCTCATCAAGATTTCGGCCTTGAACCATTCATCTTCGAGAGGATTGCACATCAAAAGTGGCAAATCTTTTGCCATCAATCGGAACCGGGCAACATCTCATGGGTAAGAGAATTCTATGCTTACTCACCTAACCTGGATAATCCTTATGTTTTTGTTCGTGACAAGGCCATACTCATAAGCCCCGAAAACGTCAACACCTTTTACGGGCTTTACATTGAGAAGGACGAGCATCAAGCCTTCGTTGATCAAATCACGCCCAAGCAACTCGACAAGGTGCTTCAAGAACTCACTCAACCGGGAACTCATTGGAACGACGGTAAATACAAGGGCACGGTAAATCGCCTTCGGCTTAAACCTGAGGCAAAACTATGGAATAAGTTTGTTAAAACTTCTTTAATGCCCACCACACACAATACTACTGTTGATATACCACGTCTTTTGCTCATACATTCTATCTTGCATAATCGCATCATTAACATTGGAAAATTATTTGTGATGAGATTTTTGTATGTAGCTCAAAAGATAAGGGTTCTCTTTTCTTCCCTTGCTTAATTTCTAATCTTTGCAAGGAGATGCATGTCCCAAGTGAGTCCACCGATGAAAAGGCTCTACCAAAGTCCGGTTGGAATCAAGCACAAATCCAAAAGCTAATGGGAGAGGCACCGGGAAAATCTTCAAGGCCTCCAATTGCCGCGACAACTCCTGCTGCCCCGACAATCCCTAATGCCCAAGCACCTAACGCCCGGGTTACTTGGCCATCAACCCCGGGAAACTTTAAAGCACTCTTGCAACCATTGGTGAGACACCTAAGGCAAATTGAAAACTGGAAAATAATGTTCATGCGGTACATGAAGGAGCACAACAATGCCATCACCCAAGTCATCCTAGAAAAGTACCCGAACAATCGCCTGCCATTCCCAATCTTTCCTGCCAAGATTCTTGCCTCGACACCCAATGAAGTAGTCACCACGGTAACCGCAACAGATGATGTCGCGACAACCTACATCGTGCATGCACAAGCATATGCCATGGCAACCAACCCTGAAAATGCCACGACAACCAAAGCTAAAGACATCCTGGCAACCACTGCAAAAGCCAAAGGTAAAGCACCTATGCCCGAATCAACTCATACGGAATCATTGTCTGATTTTTCAGATTCGGACGACTCCTCCATTGCACCAACAAAGACCGCACCAATTGAATCATCCAAGCGAAAAGCCAATGATATTGATGAAGAGGACGATGAGGACAACCCCGTACGAAGACCGATTCCACCACCGGTAACAAGAAAACAACCATCGCGTTCAAGCAAGAGAATCAAGACACCGACCAAAAGGAAACAAATCATCCACGATGACGAACTCTCAGAGTAAGTCCTCGTTTGCATTTATTTTTCGTTATTTTTATTTTTCTTTAATGCATGCATTGAGGACAATGCCTCACTCGAGTTTGGGGGGATTGTTATTAGTAGTTACCATGTTTAGTTACATTCATCTTAAGTATTACATTTAGGATACATAAGTTGCTTGCCATGCCTTTAGTTGGAACAAGAATTGCCTAGATTTGATGAATATCCGATGATGACTCTGCCGCAGCACTTAATTGATAGAATTTTTATTCTAGGATAACCATGAAAAAACTTAGAATTTTACTATGATGCTAAATTTGATGAAACACTGTTGTGGTTTGATTGATTTAAGGGATTTTAGTGAACTTAGGTTGATAATTAAACAAATTGGGGGATTAGAATAAAAATTGGATGAATGCTAGAGGTGCCCGAAATTGGCTCTAGCATGTGCTAAAAATTGATCGCTAGAGGTGCCCGAAATTGGCTCTAGTATGTGCTAAAAAAATTGATCACTAAAGGTGCCCGAAACCGGCTCTAGTCGAATAAATTAACTTAAGAAAAGTAAAAACAAAACACTAGAGGTGCCCAAAACTGGCTCTAGTTAAAACGTGTTAAAAAGAACCCAATGAAGTAATTTGAAAACCTCTTGTTTGCATAGAATCCAAAAAATCAACTTGCACATAACTCCGCACACACTCACAAGCATTATACTTTGATTCCAAGTAACTCCTAAGTTTTTCGAAAAATGAAAAGCCAATCATACTTTGTGCCCCGGTTCTGAGAATTGAAATCAAGTTCAAAGCTAAGTTTGTGAAAATTGAAGTCTTGGCAGGTAATTATTAGTTTGCATTGCTTGAGGACAAGTAATAGTTCGAGTTTGGGGGTGTGATAAGTGTTCAAAAGTACTATTTTTCTTACCCTTTTTACTCATATTATTGTTAGACTTAGGCTCATATTAGTTGCATAATTAGCCATTCATGCATTAATCCATGTTTCCTTCCATCGTTGAGCTTGATTACATAACTTGGTTGTTTTTTGTGGGAAAAGATGCTACTTTGGTGTGTTTTGTGTGTATGTGCAGGATCACTTGCCAAAGCAAGGCTAGAGCTAGTTGCCAGGGCAATGCATGAAGGAGATGCTGAGCTAGTTGCCAGGGCAATGTATGAAGGAGACGCCGAGCCAGTTGCCAGGGCAATTGTCGACAAAGAATAAGGTGATATGGTAGTCAAAATTGATGACTAGACAAGCCCAAGATGACGTGGAGCAAAGCTAAATCCCAAAGGAGCTTGATTTCCATGAAGAGGTTAAAGAAGAATTAAATTCCAAGAAGATAGGAGAAGTTCTAGAAGGAATATAATTATAATAAAGAATTATATTCTTTAAAGATAATTTAATTCCAACTTAACTTCCTCCTCAAAGGAGGACTTTGACCTAGCCCTATAAATAGATCACCAAGCCGTCAACTCCAAGAGAGAGCAAGAGGAGAGAATTTTTGACAAGCATCTAGGGCAAGGAGATTTCGACAAGCTTCATTCTTCATCCTTTTTTTTCTTGTTCAATTAGGTTCATGCTAGGGATTATTTATCTTGTGTTTCTTTGGAACCTAGCCATGAACTAAATCTATTTGGCTATGGTTATTGTGTTTTATGGTTGTGAGAAACTATTGGATTTTGTTTAGGTAATAAGAGTTTGCACTTTTCTATTCAAGGTTTATTCATTCTTGGTTCTTATTCTTGTTTGCGAGTGAATTAGGAGAGGATCTGTAACTTCATCTATTTATCTAATATCGGGAGAGTTAGATTCAAGAAACGAATGAATATGATCTTTATTCAATCTATTGATGGTGAAAATTAATCCGGCTTGGGAATAAGTTGAGGATTTCAACGGCTAAGAGGAGCGCAAGATTGGTTGTTGTTCACCCTTGATTCACGCAGGGATGTATTATCAAGGCATGCACAAGTAGATAGAGTTTCGACTTAGGGATAAGAAGAAACCATTGAAGAACGCTCTGCCGAACCTTGAAGGTTGCTGCCCAGACGCCCAAGTAGTTGCCCAATTAGTCGCCCAGGAAACCATCGATTAGTTGCCAAGGCAACCCCATTGTGCAAGTTGCCACAGCAACTGAATTGCTCGTGCACTCTTTTACCAAGACAATCCAATCGGCTATCACACCTCAACTCACGATAACCTGGCCTATCTCTCTCATTTGATCTCATTTATTCTTTTACTTTATTGCCTTCTAGTTTAGTTATTAGTTAAACTCATATAATCTTCTATTTGTGTTTTTACTTTTTACAGTGCAAGAGACTAGATTCTTGAAGTGGTACCAATCCCTGTGGAGACGATATCTTTTATACTATAACTTGCAACGTGTATACTTGTACAATTGCGTAGCACTTATTACGCGCAACAGGCTGCTAGACCTTATGCTTTTATATAGCATTTAAAAACCTAATTCTAATTAAATTCATATTCTTAAATATACAATATATTTAACCGAATATAATTAAATATGTAGAATCTGAATCTACTTTAATTAGGTTTCTTTTATATATATATATATATATACTTTAATAATATTTGATAATTACAATAACTTATCAAATATTAACATATATATATAAACGAAATTATCCATAATTACAATAATTATAATAATTTTGATTTCTCACTAATTACGTGTACAACAAGTTTGTACACATGCTATCTAATCGATATTTGTTTGTTTCAATCATAGGGTGTGGCCCTTGTAGGTTCATGTAACGTTAGTAATAATATCCAGAATAATTCTAATATTACAAGCAATGAGTGACATCTAGCAATACATCATTGCTACCTGAGTTACATGAAATCGTGGTTTGATTTAACCTTTTTTCGTGATTAACTTCTTTTTTGTATTTCATCCTTTTGTCCTCATATCTAGATCGGACACAAGTCATGGATTAGTCATACTTGTATAGTCCATCTAATGTTTCTTGATATCTTGAGTAGACTATTATAAACGAATAATTATGATATACCATATCAATTTATTTGAGCATGACCATGCATTTTCTAGTCTCACTCAATCAAGTGGCCTATGATATTACTCGTATTATGTAGGAGGGATAAATCATATCTTGATCATCCATATTTCGCTACATGGGTTATGACATATCCAATATCAGTCTTTATACTGTAGTCAGTTACGACACACATTTGACTGTATCAAAATATGTCACTCACGATGTTGAAATAATGATGATCTCAAGTCTGAGAATCATACATGTAGTTATCACCATAAGTAATATTGTGATTGTCACATAATAATCCAAGAAACATGCTCATAGCGGGTCAGTCCAGTATGTTGTTCCCTAACACATACTTATGTATTGATTTTGACATCTCCATGTCAATGAAAACACTTTGTCATCAATCAACTACATATTAGTCTTAATACATTATTGTTGTCCAAACCCACAATAATTCTTGACTAAGGACATTCAAAAATAACTATATTATTCTAAGGAATTTATTATAATTCAGTTTATTTATAGATACACATAATAAGACTGAAATAATAATAATGGCTTTATATTAATAAACAAGATAAAAAAAAGTATGTCTTTTACAACCATCTCATGATTGGTCTTTGGGCATAATCCAACAATCTCCCACTAGCAGTAAGACCAATCACTCATGTATCTAATACCAAGAGACTTAGTGTAACGTTCATGCTTCTGCTGTGTTAGAGTCTTTGTCAGAGGATTGGGGATATTGTCATTTGTTGGTACTCTGCATATTTCTACATCTCATCGATCAATGATTTCACGAATGAGATGGTAACGCCTAAGTATGTGTTTGGATCGCTGGTGAGATCTCGGTTCTTTTGCTTATGCGATGGCTCTGTTGTTGTCACAACATAGATCTATAGCATTTGATATGCTAGGCGCAACCCCTAGTTCAGATATGAACTTTTTGATCCAAACAACCTCTTTTGCAGCATCGCTTGCTGCAATATACTCGACTTCTGTTGTAGAATCTGCTACTGTATCTTGCTTTGAACTTTTCCAGCTTACAGCACCTTCATTAAGGCAAAACACAAAACCCGATTGCGATCGAGAATCATTTTTATCAGTTTGGAAGCTTGCGTCAGCATAACCTTTTATACTTAGCTCTTCCTCACCTCCATACATAAGGCATGTATCTTTAGTTATTCTTAAGTACTTAAGGATATTTTTTACTGTAATCCAATGACCTTCACCGGGATCTACTTGGTATCGACTTGTCATACTTAGTGCATATGATACATCCAGACGTTACATAGTATGGCATACATGATAGATCTAATGGCCGAAGCATATGGAATCTTACTCATGCGCCCTCTCTCTCTTGAGGTGTTGAATAACACATTTCCTTCAAGAGAGAAATACCATGTCTCATAGGTAAGAATCCTTTTTTAGATTCTTTCATACTGAATCTTTTTAGTATTTTATCTATGTATGTATTTTGACTTAGTCATAGAAGTCGTCTTGATCTATCTCTATAGATCTTGACTCCTAATATGTAGGTTGTTTCACCCAAGTCTTTCATAGAAAAACATTCTTTTAACCAAGTCATTACAGACTGTAAGGTAGGTATGTCATTTCCTATTATTAGTATGTCATCCACATACAATATCAAGAATGTAACAATGCTCCCACTAGTTTTCCTTGAAAACACATGGCTCATCTTCATTTTTAATGAAACCAAACTCTTTGATTGTCTCATTAAAACGAAGATTCCAACTTCGAGAAGCTTGTTTCAACCCATAAATGGATCTTTGCAGCTTGCATACTTTTAGGGCATCTTTTGGATCAACAAAACCCTCAGGTTGTGTCATGTACACATCCTCATCTAATTTTCCATTAAGGAAAACAGTTTTGACATCCATTTGCCAGATTTCATAATCATAATATGCAGCTATTGTAAGCAATATCCAGATAGATTTAAACATAGCAACAGGGGAAAAGGTTTCATCATAGTCTATACCATGAATTTGACGAAATCCCTTAGCGACCAATCACCCTTTGTATGTTTGTATATTGACATCCATGTCGGGTGGGTTAACCAAAGTCCATACTTGGTTTTCTGACATAGAATTCATCTCAGATTTCATGGCTTCTAGCCATTTCTTAGAGTGTTGGCTCTCCACTACTTCCCGATAAGTCATAGGCTCATCTTGGTCCATGAGAAGAACATTTCCATGCAATATGACAAGAAACCCATGTCTCTCAAGCGCATTGCGTTCTCTCATAGACCTTCGCAGTGGTTGTCTTTCAAGAACGATTGAATGTTCCTAAACTATTTTTGGAACTTGTTGTTGTCCAATCTCTGGTTCAGTGATCTGTGGTTGATCTTGAATTTTCTCAAGTTGATATTTCTTCCACTTCCTTTTCTGAAAATAAATTCTCTTCCGAGGAAGACTCCCGTTTGAGCAACAAACACTTTGTTCTCATATGGATTAAAGAAATAGTATCCTTTTGTTTCTTTAGGATACCCTACAAAATTACACTTATGAGATTTAGGTTTGAGTTTTGTAGACATATGATGTTTAACATAAACTTCGCATCCCTAAATTTTCATAAAAGACATACTAGGATGTTTCTCAGTCCACATCTCATATGGTGTCTTTTGAACTGATTTAGATGGAATACGATTTAGTGTAAAAGCAACTGTTTCTAGTGCATGTCCCCAAAAAGAAGTTGGAAGATCAGCATGACTCATCATTGAACGAACCATGTCTAACAATGTTCGATTTCTCCTTTCAAAGACTCCATTGTGTTGTGGAGTACCTGGAGGTGTATGTTGTGAGACAATCCCACATCCTTCAAGAAGTTTATCAAACTCTAGGCTTAAGTATTCTCTTCCTCGATCTGATCAAAGAGCTTTGATACTCTTTTCTAATTGGTTTTGTACTTTATTCTTAAATTCCTTGAACTTTTCAAGGGCTTCAGATTTATGATGCATTAGGTAAACGTACCCATATCTAATAAAGTCGTTAAAGAAAGTAATGAAGTATTGAAACCCTCCTCTGGCTTGTGTATTCATCGGTCCACATGCATCACTATGTATTAGACCTAATAAATCACTTGCTCGTTTGTTTTTACCGTCAAACGATGATTTGGTCATTTTTCCCATTAAGCAAGGTTCACAAATATCTAATGGTTTGAAAACAAAAGAATCCAAAAATCCATCTTGATGAAGTTTTGATATGTGTTTCTCACTTATATGACCCAAGCGACAATACCAGACATAAGTTTGATTAGAGTCGTTTGTTTTTTATCTTTTTGTATTTATGTTATATATGGAATTGTCTTGATCTAAGATATAGAGGCCATTGATTAATTGAGTCGTACCATAAAAAACATTATTGAGGGAAAAAACAACTATTATTCTTAATAATAATCTCAAAACCAATCTTGTCCAAACAAGAAATTGAAATAATGTTTTTAGTCAAACTAGGTACGAAATAACAATCCTCTAAATCTAAAACAAGACCACTAGGTAATGACAAAATATATGTTCCTATAGCTAATGCAACAACTCTTGCTCCATTTCCAACTTGTAGGTCCACATCTCCTTTTGCCAATTTTCTACTCTTTTTTAGTCATGTACAGAAGTACAAATGTGAGAACCACAATCGGTATCTAATACCCAAGAAGTAGATGTTGATATATTAATGTCAATAACATAAATACATGATCCGAACCGTCCATTTTCTCTTGCCTTCTTGATGTCATCAAGATAGACAAGGCAGTTTCTCTTCCAATGTCCAGCATTGTTGCAATGGAAACACTTTCTTTCTTTTGCAACTCCTCCTTTGGGTTTCAATGTAGCCTTTCCTTTGTTGGGCTTTGGCTTTGCCTTGGTGTTGGGCTTTCCTTTTCTGTTATCTTTTCGAACCATCAGAATAGGTTTGCAGCCAACCTTTTTCATGTTGTTCTCTGTTGTTCTTAACAGACCAAGCAACTGAGGCAACTATTTGTTAATTTCATTCATATTGAAATTAAGAACAAACTGATTAAAACTATCCGAAAACGATTACAGAATAACATTAGTAGCCAATTCAACACTTAGAGGGAAGCCCAACTTTTTCAGGGTTTGAATATACCCTATCATTTTGAGAACATGAGTTCCCACTGGAGTTCCATCAACCATTTTGCATCAAAACAAAGCCTTAGAGGTCTCATACCTCTCTTGGAGAGCTTGCCTCTCATATAATTCCTTGAGATTTTTAACCATCTCATAGGGAACCATGTCCTCATGTTGCTTCTGAAGCTCAGGGGTCATGGTTGCAAGCATCAAACAACCGACATCTACCATGTCACTTGAGTATTTTTCAAAGGCTTCCAATTCATCTTTAGAGGCATCATCTCCTGGCTTTTTAGGGACAGGTTCTTTGATGACTGTTAGTTTCCGTTCTTGTTTGAGGACAATCTTCAAATTATGGAACGGTCAAGGAAGTTCAAGCCATTTAATTTGTCCTTCTCAAGGATGGGTCGCAATGTTAATGTGTTTGCCATAAATCTACAACGATAAAATATGTTTTATAAGTACCTATTTATCATGTTTATAAAGTAATAACATTCCCACTATTAAAAACCCTCAAAATCTAAAAACTTGCTAAAAGTATTTCTAGTGGGTAAGGATCTATATTTCATTTTATTCTAAGTCAGCTTTGGCTTTACTCCTAGAATTCAATTATTTAGGCAAGCAACACTTTCTAATTACATCTCATGTAATTCCTATATTTGATGAACAACTATTTGTCCAAAACAAAAGTTCATATGGTCTAATAGAAATAACAATAATGAACAATGCACCATGTAGGTAACTTATGTAAGAGAGGTGGTGTACTGGGCACGCTTAAATACCAAGTCTTTCGAAGAACCAATCCTAGACATATACTTTTGTATTGTTTTTCAATCACCAAAGTTTTTGAACAATCATTAGTCTTTAGGTTTCTAATCTTAATAGAAGAACATGTTTAACCAATATTACTACCAGTGAATATCACTTACTTATTCTTCGCGTTTAACCAGGATAGATCTAAGTATTTTGCTTTGGAAAAACCTACATAGTCCCGATCGAGGTTTTAACGAGGGCTAATATTGGATGACTACTTTTAATTAAATATGGAGGGTTTTTTGTTATATTAATCTCACCATTATATTGTGATCTAATCAGTTACCATCATGCTAAAAAAACATACATTGTATCACATACATATAAAGCAGTAAATATAAATGCAATGGTTATAGCCCTTAAAACTAAGCTGGCCCATCCCAAGCCAGTGGGAGAACCAAAATTACTAAAGATAGAACTTGCTTCTCAAGCACCTAATCCACCTTTGATCGGCCCATCAGTCTGCTCCTTTGGTCCACGCTTTCTCCGTAAATATTACAATTTTTCAAAAACTCGTTTTACATACGAAAGAGTAAGATGAGAAGAGAATTACAATAGAAGAAAGAAAGGCACGACACGCAAGCCGTATTTATATAAAACCAAAGTAAACATGATATTTGGGCTATAACCATGCATTCAAACACCGTGCATATCATCCAAAACATACACATGTTTTATCTTGTTAATTAAGATTACCTAAATAGTTCCTATGACCTTTTTTGCCTACGCGGTTCGGCAGATCCAGGGCCGTCTGATCCGCCCATCGATTACTATAGAAAAACCTCACGATTTAATAACTTTTATCAACAGATTCGTGTTTTGGGGATTTTTCAATCCCTAAGGTTTTTCACTCTGGAACAACCATTATTCCACTGCCAAAAACGATCTGCTATCTTAACCTCATGTTCATCATGTCAACTATTAACATATGATTATCAAAAGCTTACCGCAATAAACACATGATTAACACTTAACCATCGATCGTAAAAACTTGTTAAAACAGATTAACATATTAATCGCGACTGGATTCAATTTCTATGTTTCGCACAAACATTATATACTCGCCAAAACAGAAAAATTAAAACATGCATCTTATACAAAAACATCATCCAAGTATTTAAGTCCGAATTTGTATCGTACAAGTGGTTCTGATACCATTGTTGGGAAACGCCGGTACCCCATGGCGCAACGAAAAAAATTATCCGGTTTAATCCACCAATAATCCATGTAATAAAGGATGAAACGTTACTTTAATAAATCTGGAAATTGGAAATTGGAATAACCAAATCAATTCGAAGTCGTCATAATAGCGTTCGACCTCTACATAGTCCACCCGAATGAAACGAAGAATATTTTTTCTTCTCTAACTATTAGAGAAGTTTTTTCAAAAACGATGGATAATTGGCTGCTAGACCTTATGCCTTTATATAGCATTTAAAAACCTAATTCTAATTAAATTCGGATTCTTAAATAGACAATATATTTAATCGAATATAATTAAATATGTAGAATCTGATTATACTTTAATTAGGTTTTTTTAGATATATATATATATATATATATACTTTAATAATATTTGATAATTACAATAACTTATCAAATATTAACATATATATATATATATATAAATGAAATTATCCATAATTACAATAATTATAATAATTTTGATTTCTCACTAATTACGTGTACAACAAGTTTGTACACATGCTATCTAATCGATATTTGTTTGTTTCAATCATATAGGTGTGACCCTTGTAGGTTCATGTAATTTTAGTAATAATATCCAATAATTCTAATATTACAAGCAATGAGTGACATCTAGCAATACATCATTGCTACCTGAGTTACATGAAATCGTGGTTTGATTTAACCTTTTTTCGTGATTAACTTCTTTTTTGTATTTCATCCTTTTGTCCTCATATCTAGATCGGACACAAGTCATGGATTAGTCATACTTGTATAGTCCATCTAATGTTTCTTGATATCTTGAGTAGACTATTATAAACGAATAATTATGATATACCATATCAATTTATTTGAGCATGACCATGCATTTTCTAGTCTCACTCAATCAAGTGGCCTATGATATTACTCGTATTATGTAGGAGGGATAAATCATATCTTGATCATCCATATTTCGCTACATGGGTTATGACATATCCAATATCAGTCTTTATACTGTAGTCAGTTACGACACACATTTGACTGTATCAAAATATGTCACTCACGATGTTGAAATAATGATGATCTCAAGTCTGAGAATCATACATGTAGTTATCACCATAAGCAATATTGTGATTGTCACATAATAATCCAAGAAACATGCTCATAGTGGGGTCCAAAGTATGTTGTTCCCTAACACATACTTATGTATTGATTTTGACATCTCCATGTCAATGAAAACACTTTGTCATCAATCAACTACATATTAGTCTTAATACATTATTGTTGTCCAAACCCACAATAATTCTTGACTAAGGACATTCAAAAATAACTATATTATTCTAAGGAATTTATTATAATTCAGTTTATTTATAGATACACATAATAAGACTGAAATAATAATAATGGCTTTATATTAATAAACAAGATAAAAAAAGTATGTCTTTACAACCATCTCATGATTGGTCTTTGGGCATAATCCAACAATCTCCCACTATGAGAAGACCAATCACTCATGTATCTAATACCAAGAGACTTAGTGTAACGTTCATGCTTGGCTGTGTTAGAGTCTTTGTCAGAGGATTGGGGATATTGTCATTTGTTGGTACTCTGCATATTTCTACATCTCATCGATCAATGATTTCACGAATGAGATGGTAACGCCTAAGTATGTGTTTGGATCGCTGGTGAGATCTCGGTTCTTTTGCTTATGCGATGGCTCTGTTGTTGTCACAACATAGATCTATAGCATTTGATATGCTAGGCGCAACCCCTAGTTCAGATATGAACTTTTTGATCCAAACAACCTCTTTTGCAGCATCGCTTGCTGCAATATACTCGACTTCTGTTGTAGAATCTGCTACTGTATCTTGCTTTGAACTTTTCCAGCTTACAGCACCTTCATTAAGGCAAAACACAAAACCCGATTGCGATCGAGAATCATTTTTATCAGTTTGGAAGCTTGCGTCAGCATAACCTTTTATACTTAGCTCTTCCTCACCTCCATACATAAGGCATGTATCTTTAGTTATTCTTAAGTACTTAAGGATATTTTTTACTGTAATCCAATGACCTTCACCGGGATCTACTTGGTATCGACTTGTCATACTTAGTGCATATGATACATCCAGACGTTACATAGTATGGCATACATGATAGATCTAATGGCCGAAGCATATGGAATCTTACTCATGCGCCCTCTCTCTTGAGGTGTTGAATAACACATTTCCTTCAAGAGAGAAATACCATGTCTCATAGGTAAGAATCCTTTTTAGATTCTTTCATCTTTGAATCTTTTAGTATTTTATCTATGTATGTATTTTGACTTAGTCATAGAAGTCGTCTTGATCTATCTCTATAGATCTTGACTCCTAATATGTAGGTTGTTTCACCCAAGTCTTTCATAGAAAAACATTCTTTTAACCAAGTCATTACAGATTGTAAGGTAGGTATGTCATTTCCTATTATTAGTATGTCATCCACATACAATATCAAGAATGTAACAATGTCCCACTAGTTTTCCTTGAAAACACATGGCTCATCTTCATTTTTAATGAAACCAAACTCTTTGATTGTCTCATTAAAACGAAGATTCCAACTTCGAGAAGCTTGTTTCAACCCATAAATGGATCTTTGCAGCTTGCATACTTTTAGGGCATCTTTTGGATCAACAAAACCCTCAGGTTGTGTCATGTACACATCCTCATCTAATTTTCCATTAAGGAAAACAGTTTTGACATCCATTTGCCGATTTCATAATCATAATATGCAGCTATTGTAAGCAATATCCGGATAGATTTAAACATAGCAACAGGGAAAAGGTTTCATCATAGTCTATACCATGAATTTGACGAAATCCCTTAGCGACCAATCACCCTTTGTATGTTTGTATATTGACATCCATGTCGGGTGGGTTAACCAAAGTCCATACTTGGTTTTCTGACATAGAATTCATCTCAGATTTCATGGCTTCTAGCCATTTCTTAGAGTGTTGGCTCTCCACTACTTCCCGATAAGTCATAGGCTCATCTTGGTCCATGAGAAGAACATTTCCATGCAATATGACAAGAAACCCATGTCTCTCAAGCGCATTGCGTTCTCTCATAGACCTTCGCAGGTGGTTGTCTTTCAAGAACGATTGAATGTTCCTAAACTATTTTTGGAACTTGTTGTTGTCCAATCTCTCGGTTCAGTGATCCGTGGTTGATCTTGAATTTTCTCAAGTTGATATTTCTTCCACTTCCTTTCTGAAAATAAATTCTCTTCCGAGGAAGACTCCGTTTGAGCAACAAACACTTTGTTCTCATATGGATTAAAGAAATAGTATCCTTTTGTTTCTTTAGGATACCCTACAAAATTACACTTATGAGATTTAGGTTTGAGTTTTGTAGACATATGATGTTTAACATAAACTTCGCATCCCTAAATTTTCATAAAAGACATACTAGGATGTTTCTCAGTCCACATCTCATATGGTGTCTTTTGAACTGATTTAGATGGAATACGATTTAGTGTAAAAGCAACTGTTTCTAGTGCATGTCCCCAAAAAGAAGTTGGAAGATCAGCATGACTCATCATTGAACGAACCATGTCTAACAATGTTCGATTTCTCCTTTCAAAGACTCCATTGTGTTGTGTTGTGGAGTACGGAGGTGTATGTTGTGAGACAATCCCACATCCTTCAAGAAGTTTATCAAACTCTAGGCTTAAGTATTCTCTTCCTCGATCTGATCAAAGAGCTTTGATACTCTTTTCTAATTGGTTTTGTACTTTATTCTTAAATTCCTTGAACTTTTCAAGGGCTTCAGATTTATGATGCATTAGGTAAACGTACCCATATCTAATAAAGTCGTTAAAGAAAGTAATGAAGTATTGAAAACCCTCCTCTGGCTTGTGTATTCATCGGTCCACATGCATCACTATGTATTAGACCTAATAAATCACTTGCTCGTTTGTTTTTACCGTCAAACGATGATTTGGTCATTTTTCCCATTAAGCAAGGTTCACAAATATCTAATGGTTTGAAAACAAAAGAATCCAAAAATCCATCTTGATGAAGTTTTGATATGTGTTTCTCACTTATATGACCCAAGCGACAATACCAGACATAAGTTTGATTAGAGTCGTTTGTTTTTTATCTTTTTGTATTTATGTTATATATGGAATTGTCTTGATCTAAGATATAGAGGCCATTGATTAATTGAGTCGTACCATAAAAAACATTATTGAGGGAAAAAACAACTATTATTCTTAATAATAATCTCAAAACCAATCTTGTCCAAACAAGAAATTGAAATAATGTTTTTAGTCAAACTAGGTACGAAATAACAATCCTCTAAATCTAAAACAAGACCACTAGGTACTGACAAAATATATGTTCCTATAGCTAATGCAACAACTCTTGCTCCATTTCCAACTTGTAGGTCCACATCTCCTTTTGCCAATTTTCTACTCTTTTTTAGTCATGTACAGAAGTACAAATGTGAGAACCACAATCGGTATCTAATACCCAAGAAGTAGATGTTGATATATTAATGTCAATAACATAAATACATGATCCGAACCGTCCATTTTCTCTTGCCTTCTTGATGTCATCAAGATAGACAAGGCAGTTTCTCTTCCAATGTCCAGCATTGTTGCAATGGAAACACTTTCTTTCTTTTGCAACTCCTCCTTTGGGTTTCAATGTAGCCTTTCCTTTGTTGGGCTTTGGCTTTGCCTTGGTGTTGGGCTTTCCTTTTCTATTATCTTTTCGAACCATCGAATAGGTTTGCAGCCAACCTTTTTCATGTTGTTCTCTGTTGTTCTTAACAGACCAAGCAATCGAGGCAACTATTTGTTAATTTCATTCATATTGAAATTAAGAACAAACTGATTAAAACTATCCGAAAACGATTATGAGAATAACATTAGTAGCCAATTCAACACTTAGAGGGAAGCCCAACTTTTCGTGGGTTTGAATATACCCTATCATTTTGAGAACATGAGTTCCCACTGGAGTTCCATCAACCATTTTGCATCAAAACAAAGCCTTAGAGGTCTCATACCTCTCTTGGAGAGCTTGCCTCTCATATAATTCCTTGAGATTTTTAACCATCTCATAGGGAACCATGTCCTCATGTTGCTTCTGAAGCTCAGGGGTCATGGTTGCAAGCATCAAACAACCGACATCTACCATGTCACTTGAGTATTTTTCAAAGGCTTCCAATTCATCTTTAGAGGCATCATCTCCTGGCTTTTTAGGGACAGGTTCTTTGATGACTGTTAGTTTCCGTTCTTGTTTGAGGACAATCTTCAAATTGCGGAACCGGTCAAGGAAGTTCAAGCCATTTAATTTGTCCTTCTCAAGGATGGGTCGCAATGTTAATGTGTTTGCCATAAATCTACAACGATAAAATATGTTTTATAAGTACCTATTTATCATGTTTATAAAGTAATAACATTCCCACTATTAAAAACCCTCAAAATCTAAAAACTTGCTAAAAGTATTTCTAGTGGGTAAGGATCTATATTTCATTTTATTCTAAGTCAGCTTTGGCTTTACTCCTAGAATTCAATTATTTAGGCAAGCAACACTTTCTAATTACATCTCATGTAATTCCTATATTTGATGAACAACTATTTGTCCAAAACAAAAGTTCATATGGTCTAATAGAAATAACAATAATGAACAATGCACCATGTAGGTAACTTATGTAAGAGAGGTGGTGTCTTGGGCACGCTTAAATACCAAGTCTTTCAAGAACCAATCCTAGACATATACTTTTGTATTGTTTTTCAATCACCAAAGTTTTTGAACAATCATTAGTCTTTAGGTTTCTAATCTTAATAGAAGAACATGTTTAACCAATATTACTACCAAGTGAATATCACTTACTTATTCTTCGCGTTTAACGGGATAGATCTAAGTATTTTGCTTTGGAAAAACCTACATAGTCCCGATCGAGGTTTTAACGAGGGCTAATATTGGATGACTACTTTTAATTAAATATGGAGGGTTTTTTGTTATATTAATCTCACCATTATATTGTGATCTAATCAGTTACCATCATGCTAAAAAAACATACATTGTATCACATACATATAAAGCAGTAAATATAAATGCAATGGTTATAGCCCTTAAAACTAAGCTGGCCCATCCCAAGCCAGTGGGAGAACCAAAATTACTAAAGATAGAACTTGCTTCTCAAGCACCTAATCCACCTTTGATCGGCCCATCAGTCTGCTCCTTTGGTCCACGCTTTCTCCGTAAATATTACAATTTTTCAAAAACTCGTTTTACATACGAAAGAGTAAGATGAGAAGAGAATTACAATAGAAGAAAGAAAGGCACGACACGCAAGCCGTATTTATATAAAACCAAAGTAAACATGATATTTGGGCTATAACCATGCATTCAAACACCGTGCATATCATCCAAAACATACACATGTTTTATCTTGTTAATTAAGATTACCTAAATAGTTCCTATGACCTTTTTTGCCTACGCGGTTCGGCAGATCCAGGGCCGTCTGATCCGCCCATCGATTACTATAGAAAAACCTCACGATTTAATAACTTTTATCACAGATTCGTGTTTTTTGGGATTTTTCAATCCCTAAGGTTTTTCACTGGAACAACCATTATTCCACCGCCAAAAACGATCCGCTATCTTAACCTCATGTTCATCATGTCAACTATTAACATATGATTATCAAAAGCTTACCGCAATAAACACATGATTAACACTTAACCATCGATCGTAAAAACTTGTTAAAACAGATTAACATATTAATCGCGACTGGATTCAATTTCTATGTTTCGCACAAACATTATATACTCGCCAAAACAGAAAAATTAAAACATGCATCTTATACAAAAACATCATCCAAGTATTTAAGTCCGAATTTGTATCGTACAAGTGGTTCTGATACCACTGTTGGGAAACGCCGGTACACCCCATGGCGCAACGAAAAAATTATCCGGTTTAATCCACCAATAATCCATGTACAAGGGACGAATTCGGAGTGATAAAGGATGAAACGTTACTTTAATAAATCTGGAAATTGGAAATTCGGAATAACCAAATCGAATTCGAGTCGTCATAATAGCGTTCTGACCTCTACATAGTCCACCCGAATGAAACGAAGAATATTTTTTTCTTCTCTAACTATTAGAGAAGTTTTTTCAAAAACGATGGATAATTAGCTGCTAGACCTTATGCCTTTATATAGCATTTAAAAACCTAATTCTAATTAAATTCGGATTCTTAAATAGACAATATATTTAACTGAATATAATTAAATACGTAGAATCTGATTATACTTTAATTAGGTTTCTTTTATATATATATATATATATATATACTTTAATAATATTTGATAATTACAATAACTTATCAAATATTAACATATATATATATATATATATAAATGAAATTATCCATAATTACAATAATTATAATAATTTCGATTTCTCACTAATTTCGTGTACAACAAGTTTGTACACATGCTATCTAATCGATATTTGTTCATTACAAACATAGGGTGTGACCCTTGTAGGTTCATGTAATTTTAGCAGTAATATCCATAACAATTCTAATATTACAAGCAATGAGTGGCGTCTAGCAATACATCATTGCTACCTAAGTTACATGAAATCGTGGTTCGATTTAACCTTTTTTCGTGATTAACTTCTTTTATGTATTTCATCATTTTGTCCTCATATCTAGATCGGACACAAGTTATGGATTAGTCACACTTGTATAGTCCATCTAATGTTTCTTGATATCTTGAGTCGACTATTATAAACGAATAATTATGATATCCCATATCAATTTATTCGAGCATCGCCATACATTTTCTAGTCTCACTCAATCAAGTGGCCTGTGATATTACTCCTATTATGTATGATGGACAAATCCTATCTTGATCGTCCATATTTTGCTACATGGATTATGACATAACCAATATCAGTCTTTGTAGTGTAGTCAGTTACGACACACATTTGACCGTATCAAAATGTCACTCACGATGTTGAAATAATGATGATCTCAAGTCTGAGGATCATACATGTAGTTATCACCATAAGCAATGTTGTGACTGTGACATAATAATCCAAGAAACATACTCATAGTGGGTCAGTCCAGTATGTTGTTCCCTAACACATACTTATGTAATGATTTTGACATATCCGTGTCAATGACAGAACTTTGTCATCAATCAACTACATATTAGTCTTAATACATTATTGTTGTCCAAGCCCACAATAATTCTTGACTAAGGACATTCAAAAAGAACTATATTATTCTAAGGACTTTATTATAATTCAGTTTATTTATAGATACACATAATAAGACTGAAATAATAATAATGGCTTTATATTAATAAACAAGATAAAATAAGTATGTCTTTTACAACCATCTCATGATTTTTATTTGGGCATACTCCAACAGTATGCATCTAGTTCCCTAGCAAACTTGGGTAATTTGAAACTATGCTCAGCTTTGAAAAAAAGAAAAAATGATGCCAAGGTTAAATGTAAATAAGGCAGCAATGTTCTGCCAAGGCAAGAAAAAAATTTGAACTCTCATCTACCTAGGGTTAATAAGTACTTAGGGTTTTGTGGTATGCTCCCTCTTAGTTCTTAAGTCCAAAACCTTAGTGTATGAGTTGAAGAGAAAGCCTAATGGTAAGTGGATTAAGGTAGGGATTCGTGGTATGCTCCCTCTTATCACTCACGCTAAACGGTACCATGAAGCAAGCTTAAAGATAATGAAAATTCCCTTCGGCGCGAAAAATATAGAAAAGAACAAAACTGAGTTTAGAAAGTAAATTGGCTAAGGGAGTGAACGGACACTAGATGCATACTGCCCACACTTTGCGCACAAATCATGCACTTAGACTAGAGTTATATTGTTGCACTTGAATTATTATCTGCTTGACACTGTACACTGAGATTTTTGAGGGCAACATTAGAATCAAACTCTGCTTGGCAACATTTGTTGGCATTCCAACCAAACTTTTGTCGAGGCTTTATTTTCACTGTTTTTGTTTTTTTCTTCTTTTGCATTACTTGAGGACAAGCAATGAGCTGGGTTTGGGGGTGTTACCTCCTCAAAAATATTGTTTTTCATGCCTATTTTGATATGCTTTTGCTTGTTTTCAAGTACATTTAGTTGCATTAGTTTGTTAGAATCATGCATTTACATAAAAGAGTTAGTAGGCTGCCTATGCTAGTGTCATGGGTTGTTTCTAGTGGCCTTTGCGCAGGTTGGCAGGAAAAATGGATGCATGACGTAGGGACGTAGTTAGGAATGCCAAGGTGAATGCCAGATGTTGCGGGCATGGAAGGACTAGATGAGTGCCAAGTATTTTTTGGCAGAGAGGTATGCCAGCGGCCATGCCAAGAAGATATGAACCCCTGAAAAAATAGGAAAGGATTAGGTCCTAAAAGATTGCAATTGGATCAACTTCTGAAAAAATAGAGGATAAGGTGATGCCAAGTGATGTTGGCAAAGTTGTGCCAAGCTCGTGTGCCATGATGGCCATGACATGATGATGTCATCCCTAGCCTGATAAGCTATCACACCGAGCTGATAAGATATCAAAATGATCAGATAGAGCTCTATCTTTTATCTCTTGATCATTTCAAATTCAAAGTCAAAGGCTTATCTCATATTTTCCCTTACACGCCTATATAAAGACCAACCGATCAAGCATTTGAGGACACCGAAAAGAGGAGACGAGAGGAGAGGAGAGGTGGTCAGAGCGAGGTGTTGGAGCGGCGAGTGACAGTCGGTGCAACTGAGGAATGATGGTTCGACTTCTTGGTCGAGAGTCTGGCGTGGAGGGCTGCATCGATAGACCCATCTGCCTATTCCCTTGGCAAAAGTTGTTTTTCTTTAGTTTTTATTATGATGGTGATGTTAAAAATGTTTTTTGGTTTGTTGGTTAACCCCCACACCATGAACTAATTTAATAGTTGGTGGCGGGGTGTTTTGGTTTTAAACGTTGGCTTTTATGCCTTAGTTCCTTTATAATAATTCTGTTTTTGGCAAAGTTTGTTTGTTTTGCATACTTTAATTTTTCCTAAGTACTGTGCCAAAGCAAGAGCTGGCACAGTTTGCTTATTGCCTTCCAATATCTTAACAGACTTGTCTTGGCAATGATCAAGTTGCTGAACACTTGGGAGAGAAGCTTCCAAAGAAGTCGTTCAAGTAGATGAACTTACTTCGGAAGTGAAATCTACCCTCACGGAGTATAGATTGGTTTTTAAATCAAATTGGTTTAAGGAAAACATTCACTATAGAGATATAGGGGTTTTTACTTGGCCAGTTTAGGGCAATGACCATTGAGAGAGGCTTTGCTATTTTTGAATCTGCTCAGCAACCAATGCCGAGACAGTTTTGTCAATAAAAGCTGGCATGAACCACGTTTGAACCAGACATTCCCTACCAACAATCATCATTCATTTGAAAACACCTTTCTAGCCAACATTTCACTTTGGTTTCATTTTATCTTCTTTTCTTAGTTTTAAAATCAACTCTTTTGAACTGCAATCTTTTCTTCCAAAACAAGTAACAAACTAAACAATCAAATTCCAAGTCAATCTCTGTGGGATCGATATTCAGCTTACCAAGTTGTATTACTTGTCGACCATGTATACTTGCACGTAAAAGATTTTTGGCACAATTTATCTTGCCCAAATACATACCATTTATACCATTTGCCAACATTCATTTTACACATCTCCTTGAGAGTCAACACTAGTCTCATGACCTATATATATTAATAATAATATTGTCTATTTAATCTAAAAACCAACTAATTCGGCTGGTCCCGTTCACATGATTTATTGTAACATCTCTCATTCCTGATACCTTGGAAAGAGAACATTGTCCTCAAAGTTCAAAGAAGAGATATCAGAATTAAATTCATCGGCAGCTTTGAAATTAATCTCCAACACATTTTGCATTGAGAGAGCAAGAATTGAGAGTATCATTATGTTCACATCAACAACCTTATTTTGTTCCAGTTGTTTCCAACTCGAGAGATAATGGCGTAATATTCGAAAGTAGCAACTTTTGAACCTTCTCTTTTCCGTTGAAGGGGTCATACCACAATTGCATCTCCTTAAGAATCTTAGTCGAACCACCAACAAAAACAACATCAACAACATCATTCTTATCAAACCTTGTTAGTGTGATCATTGAGTAAAAATCAATACCATCATACACAGAATCAATCTCAATGGTTGCTTGAGCTATTGACGAAAGGGTCCTCTTCACTATCTGTAATACTCGATTTTTTATCCAGGGATATATATGTATATTTTTTCTTAAATAAATAAATAGTCATATAAATAAATAAATCTCAAAGTCAGTCCAAAATACCAAAGGCTATTATATAATGTCCATTTACATAAATAATGTCCATATGCAAAACCCAATTATATCATAAAAATACCCAAAGTCCATAATTCAAAACCAAACCCAATTTACAAGAGTTTCCCGCCCAAATACACCTAAAATTGGGCAAAAGATCAAGAGAAACACACTTGTATTTCTTCAGCCCGCCAAGAAGCCCACGTAGCAGTCATCCATTCACCTATTCAAGCATCACACGGATTAAGCCCTCTGCTAATGTCACGTGGGTCAACACTATAAATACCCTCGAAGAGAGAGAAAAAACAAAAATTATGAGATCATTATTGCGTAATTATTATCCAAATAATTATGAAGAAGAGAGAAGAATTCGAAGCTTACCTCGGAGAATCCAAATTGTTAGAAGTTGAACCGACGCTAGGCACTTGGAAAGACGCTAGAGAAGGAGATCAAACCTTGTCGGAGACACTGTACCATCGCCAGAAATTATCACTAGAGCTCGTTAGTCATCATCGGAAGGTATTTTCTCCTTATCTGACTTCATTTTACTGCAAAAGAAGACATAAAATTAAATCTTAACTTCAAAAAATGAAAAACAGTAAAAGAAAAGTAAAAACAATTGAAATCTTAGCTTTTATAGTTGCTGGTGAGGATTTTGGCTTGGCTGGAGTTGAAAATAAGCTCCGGAAGGGTATTTTAGGTTTAGAATGGGGAAGTTGGGAGGATTTAATCGAATTCGGTAGATTAGGGTTGAATTTTGGCAAAGAAAAGGGTAAGATCCAGCTGGATTGGGGTAGATTTTATGGATTTGTGGATTGAAATCGAAAAATGATAAGTTTTTAGGATTTGGTACGGTAGAGAAGTGGCGGCCGAGATTTGAATTTCGGTGGTTGGCGAACATCAGAACTTGGTCGAAATACGGTGGCAAAGGATTGAAGTAGCGGAAGCCACAATGTTTAGTGATCGTGTTCTTCTTGTTCATGAAAAACAATGAAGAACACCATGAGAAATTTGGTGTTTTGATCCATTCCCATATCTAATTCTGGGTTTAGAAGTGTTTTTCTTCAAAGCATTTGAGGGAGTGAGAGAGAAGAGGGAGAGAGGAATAAGGCCAAATGGCCGAGTTGGCTCGAAAAAAGGGCTCTTATAGCCCAAGTTAAACAACCCTATTTTAGTGTCGGGTTAACTCGACCCGTGAACCTAAATCGGGTCGGGCAAAAAGATCCACGCCCTACTCTCCAATTTCATGATTTTGGTTGTAAACTTTGTAATCATTTCAATTTGGTCAATACTTGTTTATAATTTGGCACTTAAATTTTGATAACAGTTTAATCTAATCCTGGTTTTCAATATTAATTCATTTAATTTGCTTAATTTAATTGTTTAATTTAATAATTGCCTAATTTATATGTATGATACATATTTTAAATTGCATATAGTATATTTTGTTAGATAAATTAAATACATATATTTAGTAATTAATTGTTTAGAGCCTTAGTTCTAAGTTCACAATTAGGATTCAATAATTAAATTAGGAAGATCGGTAAATTAGTGTATTTTAAATGGAAACTTTGGGGTTCAAATGATGTGATACATGAAAAAGAGTTAATCACAAGGAGGTTATGTCGAACCACATCTTCTTGTAACGTAGGTAGCAATGATGTATTGCTAGATGTCACTCATTGCTTGTAATATTAGAATTGTTCTAGATATTACTGCTAACATTACATGAACCTACAAGGGTCACACCCTATAATTGAAACGAACAAATATCGACTAGATAGCATGTGTACAAACTTGTTGTACACAAAATAAGTAAAAATCAAAATTATTATAATTCTTGTGATTATAGATAATTTTGTTTATATATTTTAATACTAGGTAATTATGGTAATTATCAAATACTATTAAAATATATATATATATCCCTAAAGAAACCTAATTAAATTAGAATCAGATTCTATATATTTAATTATATTCGGCTAAATATATTGTATATTTAATGAATCCGAATTTAATTAGGATTTTTTAAATGATATATGAAGGGATAAGGTTTAGCAGGAAAAAATATGCATGTTTGTGAAAAACATCTCTAACAGTTAGAGAAGTAAAAATATCATTCGTTTCATTCGGGTGGACTGCGTAGAGGTCAGAACGCTATTGTGACGACTTGGATTCGATATCGTGCTGGAAGAATTGGATTATCCTACATCCTTGCGGTTTTTCAGATTTAATTAAGGTGATGTTTCATCCCTTTTCACCCTAGATTCGTTCCTCGTACATGGATCACTGGTGGAATGCGCCGGATAATTTTTTCGTTGCGCCATGGGGTGTACCGGCGTTTCCCTATAGTGGTATCAGAGTCACTTGTACGAGACGGATTCAGACTTAAATACTTGGATGATGCTTTTGTTTGAGATTCATGTTACTAGATTAGGGTTTATTCGACTTTTGACAAATGTATGATATTTTCATGCTTTAGATCGATTCACGCCTAATCTGATTAAATCATATTGATTGTTCCAAGTGATTAAAGAGTTAGTCACAGATTTTTTTGGGTTTCAGATGTTAAAGGGTTAACATACGTTGGTTATATTTATATATTAGACTAATGGTTAGTCTATAGACCACGTACGGGGAAAGTTACAAAGAGTTGTTACAGTAAAAACCTTGTAGATTTTAAAATCTTAAAAAATGCAATAATATTGATAAAATTATCAAATCGTGAGATTTCTACACAGCAATTAAGATGTTGATCTTTAAAAATTTCCCCGCCGGCCACTGCGGGGCAGCCGAACCCCCGCAAGGGGCTTCGCCCCTTGACCCCTACGTAGGAGCAATATGGTAAGACCTTAATAATAAACTGCGTCATTATTATGTTCGTTATGCACGATGTTTAAAATGCATGGTTATAGCCCAATAGTCCATTTACTTTGGTTTTGTATTTTATAAATACAGCCTGCGTGTCGTGCCTCTCTTTCTTCTATTGTAATTCTCTTCTCATCTTACTCCCTCGTATGTAGAACGAGTTTCTGAAATTGTAATGTTTACGAAGAAAGCATGGATCAAAAGAACAGAAGGATGGGCCAATCAAAGGTGGATTGGATGCTTGAGAAGCAAGTTCTATCTTTAGTATATTTTGGTTCTCTCATTGGCTTGGGATAGGTCACCTTAGTTTTACGGGCTATAACCATTGCATTATATTTACTGCTTTACATGTATGTGATACAATGTATGTTTTTAGCATGGTGGTAACTGATTAGATCATAGTTGAATGGTGAGATTAACTTAACAAAGCCCTCCATATTTAATTAATAGTCATCCAATATTAGCCCTCGTTAAAACCTTGATTGGTACTATAAAGGTTCTGCTAAAGCGAAGTACTTATATCTATCTTGGTTAAACGCAAAGAATAAGCAAGTGATATTCATTGGTTGTAATATTGGTTAAACTAGGTTGTCTTGATGAGATTAGAAACCTAAAGGCTAATAATTTGGATAATCATGAGATGATTAGGAACAATAGTTGTTCACCAAATATAGGAATTACATGAGATGTAATTAGCAAGTGTTGTTTACCTACATAATTGAATTTTAGTATGGGACGCGAAATTCGACAAGGGATCCCTTATCGCCGTTGTTATTTGTGATGATTGCGGAGGTGTTGCATCAATTTTTAGTGAATGCCGAGACTTTGGGTTTTATCAAAGGAGTGTTGGTGGCTCAAAATGTTAGATTATCGCACCTCCAATTTGCAGATGACACTGTAATTTTTCTCCATGGGTCAGTTGAATATGCGCGGAATTTTAAAAGGGTGTTGACATTCTTCAAATACGGATTAGGTTTGAAGATAAATTTCCAAAAATCATCGTTATATGTTGTTGGGGTGGATGAGAGTGTGACAATGAAAATGGCGCGTGTTCTTGGATGTAGTCGTGGGGAGTTGCCTTTTACTTATCTAAGTATACCAGTCAGGGTTAATCCGAGATGTAGCAGCGTGTGGGAACCGGTTATCAAACGTGTACGACATAGTCTGGCAGGGTGGAAGCGAAATAGTCTTTCTTTTGCGGCTCACTTGACATTAGTCAATTCTGTGCTATCAACCTTACCGGTCTATTAAATGGGTGTCTTTGTCGTACCCAAAAAGATGGTGCAGAAAACTGATAAAATACGTCGTGCTTTTTTATGGGGATACTAACTTATCGCGGTGCATGAGTCGTGTTAACTGGAAGAAGGTTTGTACTCCAAAACGACTTGGGAGATTAGGTGTGGCGGATCTTAATGTTAGAAATAAAGTCTTTCTTGCGAGATGGGCATGGAGATATGCTACAGATTCTTCACGATTATGGAAGTCGATTATCGTTGCGAAGTATGGTGAAGCAACTCTTTCATGGCGCTTTAACACAGTAAGGAAATAGAATATGTCTGCAGTATGGAGACAAATTGTGGAGGGTTCAAGAGGACACCGATGTTCAGCGGGTTATGGGTGAAGACAAATTTGTGTGGTTGCCAGGAGATGGGCGTAAAATACTTTTTTGGTATGACCGGTGGTGTGCGAGTGAACCATTGCGATATATATTCCCTCGATTATTTCGATGCGCAAGAAATAAATTGGCCTTTGTTTTTTATTATTGTTTCGCTGGAAATTGGAATCATTCACGTTGGGAGGAATTCTTTGGTCGAGCTTTATTTTCTTTTGAGCACCAGCAGCTCCTTGAATTGAAGGCCATTGTGGGAGCTTTATCAAATTGATGGTACTTTGATTGATAGATTAGTTTAGCAGCCGAGCAAGGATGGTGATTTTACTGTAGGTGCTGTATCAAACCTGATGCACTCCTTTGAGATCGAGGAGGATGGAGTGGGGGAGTTTGTGGTTTGAAAACTTGATGTTCCGTCAAAGGTTCAATGTTTCTTATGGTTCGTATTCTTGAAGCGGTTGCCGACTTTGTGTATGTTGAGTAATTGTGGTGTGCCGTCAGGGGATATATCTTTGTCGTGTATTTGGTGTGGTGATGGTTTGGATGATGTCGACCATATTCTTTTTGATTGCTGATGGATCCAAGAGATTTGGGGTTGGTTCTTTCAATGGTGGCAAATGGATTTAGTTTTACCTCGAACTCTTAATGAGTTCTTGTTGCAATGTTTTCATGGGATACTAAGTGGTGTAGCCAGAAAATAGTGGCTAGCGGGTCGTGCGGCAGTAACATGGTCAGCATGGTTGGCGGATAATGAGGTTATGTTCAATAAAAATCAATTGAGTACATCGAAGGTCTTCTTCTTAATTAAATTAAGGACGCTATATTAGGTTAAAGCTTCAGAGTTGGACTGCGACATTATGGAATCTCTTTGGTGGGAAAATCCAATTTGTTGTATCCTGCGACACCAAGTTTCTATGGCTAGAGGGGCTGTGCAATGGTGTCCACCATTGACGGGGTCCTAAAGTTTAATGTTGATGGATCGACTAAAGGTAAATCAAGTCCGGCCGATTGCTGTGGTGTTTTACGAGATGCACATGAGATGATACTGGGATTGTTTTCAGGCCCTTTGAGGATTTTTTATTCGAATGAAGCGGAGGTGAGAACAATTCATTATGCGTTGCGTTTGATAACCAACTCTAAATGGCGAGCGGGTAGTCATTAGTCATTGAATTAGACTCCAAGATTGTTGTCTCATGGGTGATGCATAAAGAGCGGCGTTCATGGTACTTGTAGAAGATTTTTCGAGAAAATGATGTTGCTTATGCTATGATTACATGTGCTTGTTTTAGTAACGTTTACTGCGAAGTAAATAGTTTGACCGATGCACTGGTGAAGGGAGGAGTTGATAGCGTCACTTGGTTCGAAATATTAAAATAGCAATGGTTCGAGTGCATGGGGCCTTGCTTGTATCGTGAATTTGCTGGTGTGGGACTATCCTCTTTCTACTGTTTGTGGTGCTTAGCATTTTTTCCTTATGGACTAATAAGGTTTGGGAGTTGGTTAAATGGCGTGTGATATTTTCCATTATTATTGTGGGTATTCTTTTCTTCCACATAAGTTTAGGGGTTTTAACGAGGCCTACAATAATAATTTGTGTATGGTTTTTTTCAATAAAATCGTATATTCTTTAATCAAAAAATCTAATTGTTTACCGACCACCATTCATCGTCGTCGAACGCCATCGTCGACGACTCCGTTCAATTTTAGATTTTACATGTCGCTTCATTTTGGCCCTAGAGTCTGAATTCTACCTTCATTTTGCCAGAAAGTGCTTCGAAGTTCATGAAAAAGAGATCGAAAGTTAGAAAACCCAAGTTTCTTGACATTTTCCAATGAAACAAACACCAGATTCGGACTCAGCGTGTCAAAATGAGTCACCAGTACAATTTGAGATCAAACGGTCGTCGATTCTGAGACCCAGGTGGTTGACGGTGGTGGTAATTTTTTTTCATATTTTTAAATTTAATAATAATAAGATATGATTTTATTATTTATTTTAAATTATTTTTATATTTAATAATATTAAAAAAATTGATAATAATTAATAAAATATTTTAGAGTGGCCAAAACAGAAGCAATCCGAAAGTTCAATTAGTAAATTGAAAAGCTTTAAAGTTGAGTGACCAAAATAGAAGTGAGAAGATAGTTGAGTTATGAATGGTGTATTTTACCCTTTAAAAAATTCCTTCATTTTTTTAGATTTAAAAGCTTAATAGATTCTTATCCTCTTAATATTTGATTCTAATTTTGACCTGCAAGTATTAAAATATTTTTGATACTCTTTATATTTAAGCTATAAAATCTAAAACATAAATCATAAACCCTAGATTCTAACTATAAACTTTAAATTCTACTCCCTATAATCTAAACTCTTAAACCCTAAACCACAACTTAAATCTTTAAACCCTAAAATTGAAAGGCTTGTGTGTGTATCAACTTATTTTTCTTATAATATTATGAATAGAAAAATTATATTAATTTTTTCTTGTAATAAACATATATAATATTCGATCCAGATTAATCAATTAATAATATTGAGAATGAAGGAGGTGTTGGGCCTTGGGCCTTGAGATGAAAATAATTAGAGGAGAAAAGGAAAAGACAAAAAGTGGCAGAAGCATGTCAGCAGAGAGGTTGAACAGTGCAGAGAGAGTGACATCCAATCCAAGAAAACCAAAACTCAGCAATATTGAATTGAATATAATACAAGATTTAATTAGGCACCACCCCACCACTTGAAATATTCAATGCCCGTTTTGACCTCATATGATATTATATGACATGACATAGTTAAATAAACAAATTAAATATGAGCTGGGTTTTCATTATACCATCCATATACAAATGATGTATATATGAGAAAAAAATGTAAAGAGTATTCCTTTAGTGATCTTAAATTAGCGTAAAATTAATTGAATTAATTGAATTTTATATAGTGTAAGTAGCTCGTATCTCATATACATAGAGAGAGTAATTATTCTATACACTAGCAGTGATATTTTCTTTTCTATGAGTATGACTAATTTCACTCTAAAAATTAAAATCTTAAACCCTAAAACATATATTGTAACCATAAATCATAATTTCTAAACCTTACAACTTAAACTCTAAATTAGACTCTCTTGTAGAAAATAAAATTTTCACCGTCAATATATATAGCTTGTCCTCCCTACCCAATCCGTCCTCAATTCTCTCTTTGCACCTCTCCACCTAAACTAGAATAAGCAATAATAATCTAGTATGGATTACCAACCAAAGATATACTAGCTTGTTAGGGAACCTCCATGGATGAAGATTGTGCATAATACAAGTATGCAGTGACGAAATCATGATTGAACTATAAGGAGAGTAAACCGAATAATTTTAAATAAACAAAGTCTTAAAAAATAATTAAACTATGGATATTAAGAAAGTTTAGGTTTAATTTATAAATTTTAAAACTAAAAGGTCTTAAAAATAATTAAACTAAAAAATGAGGGGTCAAAGTTTATTTTATCAATTCTAAATGATAAAGTCCTAAAAAATAATAAACCAAAAATTTTGGGGAAAGACAAGGCTTAATTAAAATAGTTATAAAATTATTTGGACTTAAAATATAATTAACACGTAGCACTGTCCGTACAAGTATGATAAGGAAACAAACGACCCATACATTCTTCGTAGCTTCTATAAACAACTTTGGTAAGGATTCCTTGACTCCGATTTAGGAGGAGAGTCAGAAGTTGTGGTTCAAATTTCGTTTTATTTCTAACAATTAATGTTTGTATATGAGTATTGTAATCACTTATTTTTGTCCGAATTTTTTAGTGTTTTTAGTATTACTGTAATAATAATATTATTAATTTAAAAAAATAATAATAATAAAAAAAAGGAATGGAGGGGGGAGCTCCACGTCACCCCAAGCAACCCCCAATTGCCTATAAATAGGAGGCATGGGGGGAATTAAAGGCATGAATCGGCAAAGGGGCTGGCCGAATAAGAGAGCAGTGCTCTCGGCTAGCCCAGGGCCAAGGGGCAGTCCCCTCGGTTCTAACCGGTTCGATCGGAGTCTTATTTTGGGTCCGCTCTAGTTAATTTTTTGGAGAGGTCGTGGTAGATCTCGGTGGGGTTCAGTCGGGGTTCGTCATTCGAGCTCCTAGTTAGGTATATTTTCATTCCTTTTTATTTGTGTTGTAATTTTATGAATTAATGAAGTAGTAGTTAATTTAAAATTGTGTTTTTTAGTTTGTATGTTTATTTATGTTTTGGATTAGTATTTATTATGTTTTAAATTTATGTTTTATATTAATATTTTATTTATGTTAGATTTGTTTTTATTTATGAGTTAGATTAATATTTATGTATGTATGTTTTTTATTAGTATTTTATTTATGTTAGATTTGTTTTTATTTATGTTTTAAATTAATAGTTATGTATGTATGTTTTAGATTAGTATTTTATTTATGTTAGTATTTATTTATATTTTTATCGCAATGTATTTATTTATATTTGCCATGTTTATTTATGTTATATTAGTATTTTATTATGTTAGTATTTATTTATATTTTTATCGCAATGTATTTATTTATATTTGCCATGTTTTTTTAAGTTTGCATAACGGATATATATTTTGTCAATGCGGTGCCCTTTTATCCGAGCGTAAATGGGGCCAGTATCAGGCGTAGTGATAGTGGTTGGGCGTTTATTCTCAGATAACAGGGCCTTTAAAATCTACTCGCATTTATAAGCAAATTTTAATTTAATCGTCACTTTAATCCGGAAAGTTTAATATTAGTAAAGCGGTAACTATTAAAGTACCAATTTTGGGCGGTGTGGGGTGCTAATCCTTCCCCATCCGTAACCGACTCCCGAACCCGACATTTTGAAATCTATGGTTTTTTACGGTGTCCGGTCCACCTTGAGTGGCCGGTGGCGACTCCATTTTAAATAAAACACGATTTCTTCTAAAATCCCATTGAAGACATCATTTTCAAAATAAAGTAAAACAAAAAAAACACTTTTTTTAGCGAGAGGGGACATCGCTACAGATGGCGACTCCGCTGGGGATATTTTTATTTTTTTCAAAAAAATAAGAGAGTCGAGCTTTTTTCAAATAATTACCGCTTTATTAATATCAGAAGTTCTGGATTAAAGTGACTATTAAAGTAACATTCAGTTATAATTGCGCGTTTATTTTAACGCATTTAAAATTTGACATATAAACTCGTCTTTTTTAAGTGGGGGGAAAACGCTAATGCTTTCGTGAGGATATCGTTCCTCCATGTAGGCCTAGCAAGTACCTTTGGGGCTCGAGTACCTTATGCCTTCGTAAGGATATCGTTCCTTCGTGCAGGCATAAGCGAATGGGCCCCCCTAAATTGAACCTGATTGAAAGGAGACTATAATGGGTGGTGACTGGGGGCCTTGCTACTCTTAGTAGGGGACAACAAGGACAATTCGGGTACCTCCTAGAACCAACACTGCATGTAGAGAACATATAGAAACCCACCATGTTAGAGCCATGCGGATAACCTAGGTGTTTTAAACGGGATGTAAATAGGGTTGTTTTGTTTGTTTACCTTATCTAAATTGTTTTTCTATTTATGTGTTATTGATCTTATCCGGTACTAATTCGTTTTCTTTTTTGTTTTACCCTTTTTTGCATACATCATTGCATTTGCATTACATTGGGGTGTTGGTTCAAGTGGTTTACCCGATCAGAAATCTTTCATTTTACCCTAATTTCAAATTGACCCATTTTTTTTATCACATTATGTCTGCTCATTTTGGCATTCACTGCATGGCATATTATAACACTTTAATTTTTTGCATTTTACCAGCATGAAATGCTGATTCACGACGGGTTCTCAATTTGAAAAATTATCACTGGGAGAAAATCTAGCACTCTAGATATCAAGGCAATATTCAAAGTTGCAAATGAATCTTGTGAGTTCGGAAGTTGTGTCACGAGAACCATTTTTGAATCAGTACTTTCGCATCTAAGACATGCACCTCACATTTACATGCATACATTTTGAAAATTTTAAAGTCGGTCATCAAGTTGCCCCATTAAATACAACAAAGTTGGTCGACCTAGCACCTTACAGAACCTCTATAAGAGCCTGATCTTGGGGCATGTCCAAAAGCGCCCCCACATCTTTTACAAGCATTATGCCTCTAACAAGGCCTCAGTCTAGGGCATTATTTGCCAAGGTCCAGCCTTCATTGCCATGTCAAACCCTTGCACCCCTGAAACGTCTACATGGACCACAGTCTATAAAACTGCACCCAGATGACTGATCAAACCCAAGAAGAGGTTGGGGCACCGCCGCATGAAAAAACCAAGATCCTGACGGGACCAGCGTGGAGTTAAGGGCATCCTTTTGAGGATCCAAAAAATCATGTCACATTCATGCATGTAGTTGCATTTATCTCACATTAAATCATTTTTGCATACGTCATACATCTATGTTCAGTGCATACACTAAAGTCACCTTGTATTTAGGATAGACACATGCATTTAGGCCTAAAATTCATGCATTTTTGCTTGTACATACAAACAGGTCTACGGAAAATACCGAGATACCCTCAACATAGGGGCAATGACAAGAGGGCCAACCCTAGTCTTGAAGGAGGTCAAACACGAAGAAGATGCTCAAACACCCAAAATAAAAGGTATCAGCGACAAAATCTTTGACAATTACTGACCAATATTTTTTCTTTTGTAGGATTTGATTCCTCCAACGATGGTGTGGCGAACGCTAAGAATTTCTTGACTATCACTCTTGCCAACAGAAACAACTCATTCCAGATCTTACCCTATGTCGATAGAAAAGCAGCGTAAATTTTTTCCAGACATTGTCTCGCTATCAGTGGCGCAGTCATCCAACATCTTGCAAATCATGCCTCCGTCGGTGGTGGTACGCCAACTTAATATAGATCTTGCCTCCGTCGGTGGTGTTGCAAATCAAAATTTTCATTCGGATCTTGTCTCTCCGTTAGTGGTGTAGCTGGTCTCACATTTTGCTGATCTGGTCTCTCCGTCAATGGTGTAGCAGATCAAATCCTCTCCAGGTCTTGCCTCTTCGACGGTGTTGCAGCTAGACCAAACTTTTCCTTGGAATTTGTTTTTTAGTTACAAGAAAAAGATCAAAAAATAAAAAAAACAATAAAAAAAACCAAAAACAGAGAAGAAGTAAAAAAAATAAGAAAAGAAAAAATAGAAAAAGATTAAAAAAGATTCAAAAAAAATGGAAAAAGAAAGTTCGAAAAAAGAAACTTCAAAAAAAAGAAGAAAAATGAAAAAAAAGCGAGAAAAAATGAAGAAAAATAAAAAAAATGAAGAAAAAAGAAGAAGAAGAAGAAGAAAACTATTCGATCCTGCCTCTTCGCCGGTGTCGTAGCTGGATCAAATCTTCAGACCTTGCCTCTTCGTCGGTGTTATAGCTTGGTCAAATATAACTCTCCGATCCTGCCTCTTCGTCGGTGTCGTAACTGGGTCAAATCTTTAGACCTTCCCTTTTCGTTAGTATTGTACCAGGTCTTGCCTCTTCGTAGGTGTTGTAGCTAGACCAAATTCACTAACTCTTGATCCTGCCTCTTCGTCGGTGTCGTAGCTGGATCAACATTACTAACTTTAGACCATGCCTCTTCGTCGGTGTTGTAGCTTGGTCAAAATTTATTAATTTTCAAATTTTATCAATGTTGTTTCTTGAAAAAATAAAGAAAACAGCAAGAAAAGAGAAAAATGAAAAAAGCAAAAATAAAATTCAAAAAACAAAAAAAAAGAAAAATGGAAATGAAAAAGAAAATGAAAAAGAAAAAGAAAAAGAAAAAATGAAAAAAAAGAAAAAAAAGAGAAGAAAAGAAAAGAAAATCAAAATGAGCTTTCAATCATTCGATCCTGCCTCTTCGTCAGAGTTGTAGCTGGATCAGATATCAAAACTTTCATCCACCGATCCTGCCTCTTCGTCAGAGTTGTAGCTGGATCAAATCTTCAGACCTTGCCTCTTCGTCGGTGTTGTAGCTTGGTCAAATCTAACTTTCGATTCTGCCTCTTTGTCGGTGTTGTAGCTGAACCTAATACACTAACTTCCGGTCTTGCCTCTTCGTCGGTGTTGTAGCTAAACCAAATTCACTAACTCTTGATCCTGCCTCTTCGTCGGTGTCGTAGTTGGATCAACATTACTAACTTTAGACCATGACTCTTCGTTGGTGTTGTAGCTTGGTCAAAATTTACCAACTTTCAAGTTTTATTAATGTTGTATAAAAAAAACAATAAGAAAAAAATGAAAAAAGTAGAAAAGAAAAAGCAAAAAGAAAAGGAAAACAAAGAAGAAGAAAAAAAAGAAAAAGAGAAAATGAAGAAGTTGTCAGTTTTCTGATCTTGCCTCTTCGTCAGAGTTGTAGATGGATCAGACATCAGAACTTTCATCCATCGATCTTGCCTCATCGTCAGTGTTGCAGCTGGATCGAATTTTGTAGACCCTGCCTCTTCGTCGGTGTTGCAGTTGGGTCGAACTCTCTTTAGGTATTGTCATCGTCAATAACATAGTAAGCCGTACTCATTTTGCTTCCCCAACAAACAACCTCCCATTTTGAAGGTTTTGCTTCCCCAAGAGTGACAAGGTGGATCAATCAAGACAAGAAAGAAGACATGCGCCGAAGAGAAAGAAGACACGCGTCAAAAGGAGAGAAGTTCAACCAGATCAGATAAAAATGGTTACTCTTGTCTTTGCTCTATTCCTGTTACACAGCAATGAGCAAAGAGGGGCAACTGTAGTCACTCATTTTTGTCTGGGTTTTTTAGTATTGTTAGTATTATTGTAATAATAATATTATTAATTTAAAAAATAATTAAAAAAAAGAATGGAGGGGAAAGCTCCACGTCACCCCAAGCAACCCCCAATTGCCTATAAAAAGGAGGCATGAGGGGGAATTAAAGGCATGAATCGGCAAAGGGGCTGGCCGAATAAGAGAGCAGTGCTCTCGGCTAGCCCAGGGCCAAGGGGCAGTCCCCTCGGTTCTAACTGGTTCGATCGGAGTCCTATTTTGGGTCCGATCTAGTTAATTTTTTGGAGGGGTTGTGGTAGATCTCGGTGGGGTTCAATCGGAGTTCGTCATTCAAGCTCCTAGTTAGGTATATTTTCTTTCCTTTTTATTTGTGTTGTAATTTTATGATTTAATGAAGTAGTAGTTAATTTAAAATTGTGTTTTTTAGTTTGTATGTTTATTTATGTTTTAGATTAGTATTTATTATGTTTTAAATTTATGTTTTATATTAATATTTTATTTATGTTAGATTTGTTTTTATTTATGAGTTAGATTAATATTTATGTATGTATGTTTTAGATTAGTATTTTATTTATGTTATATTTGTTTTTATTTATGTGTTAAATTAATAGTTATGTATGTATGTATGTTTTAGATTAGTATTTTATTTATGTTATATTAGTATTTTATTATGTTAGTATTTATTTATATTTTATCGCAGTGTATTTATTTATATTTGCCATGTTTTTTTAAGTTTGCATAACGAATATATATTTTGTCAATGCGGTGCGCTTTTATCCGAGCGTAAATGGGTCCAGTATCAGGCGTAGTGATAGTGGTTGGGCGTTTATTCTCGGATAATGGGGCCTTTAAAATCTACTCGCATTTATAACCAAAATTTAATTTAATCGTCACTTTAATCCGAAAAGTTTAATATTAATAAAGCGGTACTTATTAAAGTACCAATTTTGGGCGGTGTGTGGGTGCTAATCCTTCCCCATCCGTAACCGACTCTCGAACCCGACATTTTGAAATCTCTGGTTTTTTACGATGTCCGGTCCACCTTGAGTGGCCGGTTACGACTCCCACGGAAGATATCATTTTCAAAATAAAGTAAAATAAAATAATAGAAAAACACATTTTTTTAGCGAGAGGGGACATCGCTACAAGTATACTTTTACAGTTATATTTTACTTTAAAGTAAGAAATTTAAATTGATTAGAATTTATCTATAAGCAAATATATATCTCTATAAGTAAATACTTTATAATTTAAGATTAGTACATAAAGTTAAATACCCCACGAATCATACTAAACCACAATTATTTTGTATTCATTTTTTTGACATTAGTAATTTTTTCTCTTTTTTTCTATTTTGTTTTCAAATATCGATCATATATTTATCGTTATTTTCTTATTAGAAGGAATTACACTAGGTCATTATCTACATCAAAAGAAAATGCACCAATAATAATCATATTACGCGTTATGCCATGTGTCAAGGTCATCCCTTATTATATTGCGACCCTGCCTTGACAAGCCCGTTCATGACCGAGCAATAGTGGACCGAGTGATGATATGAGCAGTCCCTAAGGAGCTACCAAGTCAAGGATGCAAGTTGAGAAGCTTTAGGAAGACGATGAAGGCCCTATCCAGAAAGTGTCCTCATTTGGGATGAAGCAACGTCTACTCACGACATTCCTGGTAAGTTTATTTAGCTCTTTAGGGGGAAGTGGTCTAGTGTCGGGTCTCCACCATCCCCCTTGCCTGGGCTAGTGACCGAGCTTCCTTGGTGTAAGCGACCTACTCCTAGGTCCATGTGGGGCCTAGGTGTGCGGGCAGTGGGGCCTAGTGGTTGGCGCACTGTCTCCCCGGGAGAAATACCTAGGGACGGTTTGGAGCCATAGGGCCCCATTTCGCACTCCTGGCTGAAGTTGAGGTTGGAGTGCAGCTATCGCTAGGCCCTACAGGATTCGAAACTCTAAAGCCTTAGCGCATTGTGACCCTGAGAAGGCTAGACCGAGATAACTCCTTGGACAATGAGGCATGAGAAAGGCTGACTTGTCTGGGTAACACCCATTTCAAGTGCCGCACGGCTTGCCAACCGAGCAAAGGGGGCCTATCTGTGACACGTGGTATCAGAGCGAGAATACGATGGACAATGTAGTCATGTAACGGTGGCGTTTGGCTATGACTTTTGATACAGTGGTGCGTATTTGTTAACCAAACGCCATAGTGCTCATGTACCAACTTGAACACTGTGATGCTTTATTCAGTGGTTGTGGTGCGTGGTGACGCCAGGCGGATGTGTAGCAAAAATGAGAGTTGGACTATTTGTGGATCAGTTGGTCTCACGCCAAGCGCTCCCACAAGTAGAGTAGGCAGGGTCGAATGATAGGCAAAAAAAGAGACTTTATTTTTTTCTGTGCACAGAGGTGTTGGATTGTGGATTCTACGCCAAGCGCTCCGGTAAATAGAGTAGGCAGGGTCGAATGATAGTAAACCAAACGCTCTTTGGACTGGAGTAGGCAGGGTGGGGGACTACGTCAAGCGTTCCCATGTGGGGAGTAGGCAGGGTGGTCTAATCCCACGCCAAGCGCATCTCTTCAAGGAGTAGGCAGGATGATGTAATGTCACACCAAGCGCATCCATTAGTGGAGTAGGCAGGGTGGTCTAGTTTCACGCCGAGCGCCCTGTGAGGGTAGGCAGGGTGGCTAGAACCTACGCCAAGCGCTTCCACGAGTGGGGTAGGCAGGGTGACTCCTTATGCTGATTGATCAAGACCTAGTCAAGGCGCAAAGGTGTTTAATGGTGGGTTTGGCAAGGTAGTACCGATGTGTTACATTAGCGCGGTGGCGCGTGTGAATTAGGGCACAGTGGTGCTAATTTTTTCGTTACAGGCGTAACATGGTTGTTGGCTGATCGAAACGGTGATTGAGTTGAGGCGCAAAGAAGCGCAAGAACTTTTGTGGACGAGATTGATCTTAGCATAATAGTGCATGTCCGTGATTTGGGACACCGGCAATATTTTTTTTTGGTTGCTTTAAAGGCTCGTTGAAGGCTGTCTATGGGACATGATGAAGTGTGTATTCCTCATAGCATGGGGGCACAAATTCTAGCAATATGAGGATGCTTACGCATCACTCGAGAGGAGAGTCATTCCCTATGGTGGCTATCGGTAATAGTGATGCATATTTTGATACATTGCCTTGTGTTGGTAACCCTTGCTTATTGATGTTTGTTTTGTCCTGTTAGTACAAGGGCATGTGCAGCCCGAAGCATAAAATGTGCTTATTTTTGTTAATCTAACATATTGGTGCTTGTCGTTTCCAGGGTAATGGGATAAATTCTTGATTGATGGAAGTTAATGGCAATATTGTTTATCCTGGCACTGTGGTGCTTGATTGTTGCCTAACTATCTTTTTCCAGGTGAAAAGAGGAGTGGGTATAGATGGTTGTAGAATGATACAACGGATAGTCATGGGTTCGTAGACTAACCCTAAAAGAAAGAGTTGGAGACAACTTGAAACCGTTCAATAATTGCTTTGTGTTTGGGGACTCAATGCGGCGGAGTCGTGTTCTTCAAGGTGGTGGATTCGCCCATTGATAAAATCAAAGGGGTATGATAAAACTCATTTGTTGTGGGAGTACTTTGGTACAGTGTGATCGTCTAAAGGTGCAGGACAAGACTCTTAGGACCTCGAACTATTTAATGAAGTGGTCAAAGGATCGCGGCGATTGTTGTATGCCAGATGGAGTGGCCCCTCTTGAAACAAAATGGAGTAAAAGGGAGTGCAGAGTTATTGGTATGCTCCCTCTTGTTGTTGTGGACTCTTGTAGCGGTGGACACATCATGGGTTATCGGGGAAAAGTTACATTGTCAAATAAAATCAAGGAGCCTAAGGGGAATGCTTCCCATAGCTAATAATTTGTCCGTAAATGGCAATTTTCTCAATACACATTGGGTCTTAAGGTAAAAAGGAATGTGTTGCGGTGTGGTAGTTTGGACCAGATTTTTTGGCAATAAATTGCAAATATGAGATGACAAAGGTTGTGCGAGTCAATACCGTTTTATCTTGGATGGAAAAAAAAACTCATTTTGACACAAAAATCTTTCTTTGATGGGGATGCTGGCTAGGGTAAGGTAAAGTGCTATTTGTAAAGCTACCCGTTTGGGTGAGAAACACAATGGTGGTACAACTTGGTAATGTGGGTGCATCTGAGGAAAGCTCTCCTTAGGAGTTCCTTCACAAGCAGAGCCAAAGAGTAAGCGTGGGACAGACAAGCTCAATGGGTATGTGGTGATGATTCAAGTACAATTCAGATCTCACCCCAAGTGTTACAAAATCCCCAATTTGGGCAGTGGTGATATGGGCTACTACCGACAAGATAGTTGGTGGGGCGAGCTAGTAAAGCCAAGGCTTAGGTCAAAGTTGATGTATGGACCAAGAGACCAAAAGCAAAACCTGGTTACCACGGATATGTCAGTGTTACCCAAAAATAGAAATGTGGTGGTCAAGGAATTTATAACGCACTTCCCAAAGTTTGGCAATACGGAGCGTGAATTGCAGTGGGAAGCGTACTGGAAAGTCCCATTGAACTTGTAAGGTACATTTCATTTTATTGTTATGTAATTGGACTAACCAATTTTGTGGTCAGTTTTCTCTTTGTGTGTGTTCTGAAGGCAGGTGTTCTCATCAATTCCTTGAGGGATGTGGGGGCAATCGATTAGAGAACCAAGACGGTTTAAAGGTTTGACATGTGTCAAAAAGCCTTGGTCGTATGCAACAGGGATAAATGTTAGCTTCATGTAACAAAGAAGGACACGGTACAAATATCACACCTATTTGTAAAAGTCGATATCTGTGCATGCACAATGATTCTGTGTGTGTCGACAAGAATGGTGACAAACGCGAAAACGTGGAACGAGTATTGCCCAGGGAGAGAACACACCCAGGTGCTAGGGCGTCAACACAGGGTGGTGGGTCGGTAGACCCTAGTCGGTTTAAGGAACTTGAGGCCGTAGTGGCTGCCATGAGAGCTATGGCATCAAATAATCGGCTTTGAGCAATAAAGGAAACGCAGCAAGAGTTGACCCAGACTATCAAAGATTTTGGTAATGGAGGCAAAAGAAGCATTAAGTCATATGAAGTTCAGACTAGATGAGATCAAGACTCAGGTTAACCTGATACAAATAGCTATGAGCAATTCGATGACAGTAGATAGGGTCTGAGGACTAGGATTTCAAAACCTCAGCGGTATGAAGGAAACAAAGATGCTAAGGAGCTTGAAAATTTATTGTTCGACGTCAAACATTATTTCCGATATACGCATACTAAAACAGATAAAGACAAGGTCTCGGTGGCCTTGGTGTATCTAATAAGGGACGCCAAGTGGTGGTGGCGGTCCAAGTTTATTAATGGTGTTTGTCATATCAAAATATGTGATGAGCTAAAGGGAGAGTTAATGGGCTCATTTCTTTCCCGAAAATGTAGAATATAATGCTCAAAAGAAGCTAAGGGATTTAGCGAATACAGGTTATATTCGAGATTATGTAAGAGAATAAAAAGGTCTTGATCCTACATGAGAGTACTCTACTGACTAGATGTCGCGGGCATATGGGGAAGAGTTTGGTTCCTGTGAAAACCTAAGTCACACGTAGATGGCACAAATGAGACATCATTTTGAAGTCCACGACACGAGACTAATGTTGATATGATGGTTGTGGGGTGCTAATACAAGTTCCTTTGTTGGCGTGATAACAATATGAACTTTTCTAGTAAGTAGATAATGGGGAAGACATCAGTAGATGTGGGGAACTAACTTACCCAAGGAGTATAGGCCATGTGTGTCAAGAGATAAAATGTGTACTTTTGTGCTTATCAACAGTTTTGTCTGTTACAAAGGGAGTGAAGGAGAAACGAAATAAATGAGCAACTTGATTGGCTATTACAAGGGCCATATGAGACCATTAAGAAGTTCTAGTAAGGACATATGACCATCTATTTTGCTACTGGAACAAGGGCAAGGTTGTTCGAGAGAATATTGGTGTGCATTCACTTGGTAAATGGTGCAGGTATAATTGAGTAAGAAGAAAGCCTCACGAGTGGATGATGTTAGCTTGTCGTAGAGACTGCGTTCTCAAATAGTCAAAACATCTAAGGTATACATACAAAGGCATACCATGATTGGTGGTAGCATAAGGCAATGTGTGCCAACCAGATAATCATATGAGACTTGTGTGGATATGTTTTCATTGATAAAATTGCTTGTATATCTTATAATACAGGATGTATTGAGGAGAACAAAAGGTAAGTACAATGCGATACGGTGTTGGCAACTAGAGATCATCTTTGCATTATTGAGCAACCAGGTGCAACGTAAGCATGTGCTGGCAAACTTGGGTTAATGTTGATGACATATGTATGGTGACGCATTCAATATTTTAGAGGTCTCGGTACGAGATGAGGCAAAGTTGGCGAAGATGCTTAACGTCGAGGAGCAAGCCATTGAGTGACGAGTCATAACACGTCTGCTCATGGCCAAGTATGTTACTTTTGTATTTGTGTAGGTTAATGGGCAGATCGTGGAGCACAGAGAAACTACAAGACACTTGTTCGAGTGGATCGATGGTTTGTTACTTGTCTTTTGCCCGAGCCGCAATCAGAGTAAAAGTGGGGGAGCATGAATCTAAAACTCAACATGATAGAAGTGGAACTGGGTCATAATGAGTCTGTGGTCAATCTAGATGGTTACGGATGTACAACATAGTCAAAAGGAGATAGAAAGAACCCAAGATCGAGGCTTGAATGATCAAATGGCGGGACAAGAAAAACATACCTAATCGAGCACGAATCGAAGATGTGCTACCACAGAGGTCCGTATCGGCTCAACAGGTGATGAAGAACTGGTGTCAATATCAATGAGAACCATCCCTTCTTGGACTCCATCGATGAGGGCATCGGTATAGGAAGTGGGGGAGAATGTCAGAACCATCCCTTCTTGGACTACATCGATGAGGCCATCGATAGAGGAAATGGGGGAGAATGTCAGAACCATCCCTTTTGGGGCTACATCGATGAGGCCATTGATAGAGTAAGTGGGGGAGAAATGTCAAGGACATCCCTTATTATATTGCGACCCTGCCTTGACAAGCCCGTTCATGACCGAGCAATGGTGGACCGAGTGATGATATGAGCAGTCCCTAAGGAGCTACCAAGTCAATGATGCAAGTTGAGAAGCTTTAGGAAGACGATGAAGGCCCTATCCAGAAAGCGTCCTCATTTGGGACGAAGCAATGTCTACTCACGGCATTCCTGGTAAGTTTATTTAGCTCTTTAGGGGGAAGTGGTCTGGTGTCGGGTCTCTACCATCCCCCTCGCTTGGGCTAGCGACCGAGCTTCCTTGGTGCAAGCGACCTACTCCTAGGCCCATGTGGGGCCTAGATGTGCGAGCAGTGGGGCCTAGTGGTTGGCGCACTGTCTCCCCGGGAGAAATACCTAGGGACAGTTTGGGGCCATGGGGCCCATATCGCGCTCGTGGCTGAAGTGCGAGGTTGGAGTGCAAATTTATCGCTAGCCTCGCGGATTCAAACTCTAAAGCCTTAGCGCATTGTGACCCTGAGAAGGCTAGACCGAGATAACTCCTTGGACAATGAGGCATGAGAAAGGCTGACTTGTCTGGGTAACACCCATTTCAAGTGCCGCACGGCTTACCAACCTAGCAAAGGGGGCCTGTCCGTGACACCATGCATGTGATTTGCAACGCAGGCTGTCTTATTCAATTAATTTCATATTTTCTCATGAACAAACTAATATTTATGTATGTATGTATGTATGAATAGTTAAGGCCTAGGATTAAAATGGTCAATAATGTTCATATATGGGAAGAATTAATGGAGTGAACGTAAGAGTAGCTAGACTATTTTACTCAAATATGCTAATTTTTAACATTTTTTCAGATCTGACACGTTTAAAAAAATTTATTTACAAATTTAATATTTTTTTGCAAGAGTTTGCCTAGTTGATATGACGTGTTATATTTTTTTTAATTTTTTAAAGGAATTCGTCATATTAGTCTGACGAGTTTTATAAACTTTTGTTTTTTTAAGGCTTAGAGGCTAAATTGCTCCCATTAAAAAAATTTAAAAATCATAGAACTTGTTAAATTGGTATGACAAGTTCTATTAGAAGATTTAGAAAAATAAAACTCGCCGTGCCAATCAGACGAGTTCTTGTAAATAGTGTTAGATTTATAAATAAATTTGTATGTTTGTTAAAAAGTTAAAGATAAAAAATAATATTTGGTTAAAATTGACTAGTAAAAAAGGTGTTTCATCAACAAAAATAATTACAACAAAGCTGCAAACTTCAGGAACTAGCTTCAAACAACCATGTTGTAACACAAATTAAGAGGAAAGATTGTGTTTTCTCAAATTGGAATAGGATGGCATGAATGGATACATACATAATTGGTAAATGTTACTAGCAAACACCAGATACTTCAAAAACAGCAGATAGCAGACTGCAATGCTTAAAAGTAAAAAGTGAATAATGATGATGGCCACAACACAATACACCCCCCATGTGGGAGCAATACTGTTGGTGGTTTGCCTGAATGAGTGCCATTTGCTTTTTCAATTTTCAAATTTCAAACATTTTCTTTTGTTGCTCATTGCCAAGGCTCACCCATCCCCATCCCTAACTTGGGTTCATATCTTAATTGAAAGAGTTAGGGTTGAAAGAATTTAAGTTAAAATATCACCGTAAGTTACTAACAATTAATTGATTTAATAGAATGAGATATTAGATTCTTTAAACAATATCAAGGGTTAGACTTCCAACGTTGTGAATAGAACAATTAGGTTGGAAAGTCGTCCCATAATGGGTCTTTACAGTAACCAATCCGAATTAATCAAAGAAATAAATTAAATATCGGTAATTATATATAAAAAAATATCATCGTAAGTTAGATCTAGTAGTGTGAAACTCAATGTATGTTTAGTAAGCTTTTGAGTTCAAGTATTATAGACGAAAAAAACAACTCTCAAAGATTTTTACCTCTCGTTTAAGAATTTAACTCAACTCCAAATATAACCAGATTTATATGATCACTGATATCGAAAATGACAATCTAATATCAATTAATTGGTAGTGGATTGAACTATATTAGTTTATAAAGGAAGAATGATTTTTCTTCATTGTGATGCATTTTTTCAAAAAGGAAAACTCAAAAGATTGTCTTTACTTGCAAACCAAATAATACACAATCTTTACATATCATGCATTTGGTATACAGTAATAAACATTAAAAAGGTGAATAGAAAAGTGATTGTATAATTGAGATATGCTCTGTGAATTATAATGATTTTGTGGAGGTGGGGCTCTTTAAAGAGATCATTCATAATTATTTTTTATAAAATAATTTTTATAAATCAATTTCAAATAAAATATTATAAAATATTTTTTATAAATTAATTTATTTTACTCGTAATATTATAATATAAACACCTAATTTTATTTAAAAATTTAATTTTTTATCTTATTAAATCAACTGATATAATAAATAAATTCAGTCATCATAATATTTATTTATTTGATTGTGGGGTTATCTTCTCATTAACACGACATTGTTTTTCCCTTAGAAAGGAGGAACCAACCAACCAACATATAATTTTCAAATACTACGTATCTGCCCCCACCAAAAAACTCAACTACGTCAAATTATGCAATAAGATAACTGTATAATACATGAGTTAATTCCTTCACACACCCTCAAACTATAATTCAAATATTAAATTGATCTTTAACCTTTAAAACATTTTAATTGAATCCTACAAGTATTAGTATTGTATTAATTAAGGTCATGTTTTGCATTACTTTTCAAAGACCAAAAAAATAATGTGGAACATATAGTTTGGAGGCTAAAAGTGTTTTTCAATTTGAGTTGAAAAATGTCATTCAAAAGATGAAAATTTTCCGTTTGGTTCTAGAGCATTTTCATTTTTTTTGGAAAACAAAAAACGACGAAAAAAACACATTTGGTTGTAAAAATAGAAAATGATTTTTAGAAAATAAAAACAAAAATAAGTGAACATTTGAAAATATTAAAAAAATGTTTTCATTGAAAATGTTTTAAAAGAATAAAAAAATATGAAAACAATGAATTTTTTAATTTAACTTCATTTTTACCGGGTTTGAATTCTTTTAATATAATTTCTTTAAAAGTTTTGTTTATTTACTCATATTTTATTACTTATTATTACTATTATGTTTTCTAACTATATTTTATTTCAATTATTTAATAATTATTTTTTTCATTTTTATTTTTGAAAAATTAGATACCAAACACATTTTTACTATTTTTATTTTTAAAAATAACTTTTCATCTCTATTAACTAAATATATTTTCTATCTTTTAGAAAACTGAAAATGAAAACAAAAAATAAAAATAGAAAATATTTCTAAAACTAAACGATCCCGCTTTTGGTTTTTCAGCTTTTGAAAATGGCATCTTTTTAATAAAATTACTGATTTGTTCTCATTTATATCATTTTTATATTTTCAAAATTAAATAGTTAAAATATATATTTTATCTATTTAAAAATATTTTTAATAACAATATTAATATTTTGACTCAATTTAAATATTTAAACAATTCAAAATACTAATTTGAAAGAACTTTTTTATCGCACTTTTCAAATTTAATAGGAATTTATGAGAAAGTAACTGAGGTCTTGTTGATTGCCAAATATAACAAAAAACAAGTGTATCACATTTTGAACAGATGTGTACCTATGGGCATAGATAAACTTAAACTTAATCAAACAAACCATCATCCCTCTATTATAATTCGGATCAAGTTTTCCAAAATGGTGATCAACATTTAATTCGAACTCAGAAATAACATTTAACGTTATAAACTAACAAAAAAAATAATTGGGTTATTATTAATATTAAAGATTCAATTAATTTTTTTTAAAGTCTAAAGTAATTATTAAAAGATTTAATTTTGAGATTAAAGCAAAAAGAATTTATCCAAAGAAAGGTAGTGAGAGAGTAACAACAATAATTTTATGTCTTGTTGATTGAAAAAAAAAAAAAGAGGCCCACAAGTTCTAAGAACAGATGCGGAGAGAGTTCTTATTTCTTTTTTAAGTCTTAATCAAACAAATCATCAAAACATCCATGCCACTCGGAGTTTTTTTATCTCCCTTATAAATGGTGAGTCAACTCAATATTTATCAAAAAACTCATTAAGAATCTATATTTACTCGCCAAAGAAACTTAATGGTTGGGTCTTCTGATAGATTTGATTCTCATCAGTTTTTGTTGAATCTATAAAATATATTATTATAATCTTGTTTAATATTAATTTTTAATTAATTAATGTATAAAGAATATCCTAATCGAATAAACTACAAAATAAAATGAAATTGATGTTTAATTATCAAAAATGGGTGTTAAAAGTCCAAAATAAAGTATAACCAAATTTATATTCTAAAACTTAAATTTAATTAAACCCCAACATTAATTTTATATTAAATTCAAGTTTCTACTCTATTGATAAAAGATGTTATTTTAATCTTATTTGATATTAAATTTTTAACATCGGTTTAAATAAATTTAATCTTATAATTTAAATTTATTTTTTTTTTTGAGTCAAGTCAAATTGACTTTATTTATGAAGTTTTTCATTTAAATTTAATTTAAAATATCTATAATTAATTACCTTTATTTGATTTTTTAATTTAAAAGAAAAGAATAACATATGATGATATATAAAAATTTTTTTAAAACTTTCATAAAAAAATAAACTATATACATATATAAAAACTAACAAGTAAAGAAAATAAACAGCAATTCCCCTGCATCAAAATAAAACATCATAATTACATAAATACACTTTAAATTTATAAAATTCAAATCAAAATAAAAAACCCAAAGCCTCAAACACTAAAACTAAATTTGATTAAGTCTAACATAGGGTTGAAATGTTAAATTAATGTTCTTTACTTTGATTGAATTTTGTTGTTTGGAAGTAAAACCCTAAGTTAAAACTTATAGGGACCAATAAGTCAAAAGCTAAAAAAATGGAGTTAGAAGAATCAAAAATGAATTTTATTTTTTTATTCAAGTCAATTTTAAATAAAATCTAAATTGCTTGGGCTAGAGTTCTTTTTAAATTTGATTTTAAATATCTATAATTTATAATACTAATTGGTTCTAATTTAAAAAAAATTATATAATTACATACAATATATATACATTTTTTCTTATATTCTTCTTATGTGCTATACATATTTCAGATAGAGTTAAAGAACATGACTTAGAATTTAAAAACCAAAATATTAATTACTAAAAAATTTTATAAGTTTTAAAATTTTATTTTATAACTCAAATTTTTTTAATTTTTATTCAAATTAAATTTATAAAATTAAAATTCGAAAAAAAAAATTCAAATGATTCAAATTGATTTCAGTTTCCCTCGTCAAACTCCACTTAATTACACGCTACCCAATAACTGTATTTGAACAAAACCCAAAAGATCCGATTCAACTCATGAGTAGACTCAAGCGAAAAATCACCCCGCGCTCTCTCGTTTACTGTCACTTACCGTCAAATTTCTAATTGTTTATTTATTAATACGTAAACTACATCCGTGATCAATAAATTTTGATTTTTTTTTATTTTGGCAACTACAATTTCAAAAATTAATTTTTAGTTACTCAAATTATCAATAAATCAGTCCATCTGTCGTTAACAATCATAATAACAACCATCATATTTGAGTGGCGAGCTTGATGACGAGTAAATTGAGGAAGATGAAGATGATTTTAAAATTTTTAAGAATTATAATTAGAAAAACTTGTTAAAGGAATAAATTCAAATTTTATTTATAGTTTAGAGGTCAAGATGGATATTACTCTTTCTAACAAACACATTATCAATCTAGCGGAGTAGAGATGATCATGGTTCGGGTCGAGTTTTCGGCTAACCTCATCCGGTCTAAAAATTTAAAATTTTTATTAGAAATTAACGTTTGATGATGTTCCACCCGACCTGAATTTTAAAGTAAAAAAATATAACTAGACACAATATAAATAAAAAATTAATTTTTTATTTTTATTTGGTAAAATAAAGAGTTACATTATAATAATTATTCAATTTTAATTATACAAAATAGGAAGATAATTAAAAAATATAAAAAGATGGTCATTCTAGAAATTATCTTTAAATATTTAGAATAAATATATTATTATTTCAGGTCAAATATTTTTCACTTTAAAATTTGATCTCACCCAATTTCATCTTAAAAAACCAGATCAAACCCAATTTTTAAAAAAATCAGACGACCATATAAAGTCGGGTCGGATCAAATGATCATTCTTTAAACAATAGTTAAAGGCATAGTGACCGTACTGTAATTTATCGACAACTTTGGTGATTCAAAATGTAACTATCGAAACTTTAGTGGAAAGAATAAAAATTACTACAAATTTTAGTGACCATAAGTTTAGTTTAACCTTTATTAATTACAATAGAGAGAGAAAGCATTGTTTATATTATTATCCGGCGAGAACGAGAGTTCCAAAGCCACTAACTTTGACGGCTGCTCGGAATCCAACCGCGAAGCAATTGACGCTCACTAGTCACTGCTCCATACTCTTCAATGCCACTGCTTCTGGCTTCCACCATTTCTAGATTTTTATCAAAACTTTGAAACCAAAAAGCACTAATTCAGAGGAACTGACACAGAGAGAAAACAACATATACAGTACTTCCCTTCTTCTTCTTTCTTTACTTGAAAGTTCAAACACGTCATACGTATGTATAAATTACCCAAAGGCCGAAGCTTTATTTGATTTTTCAAATCTAATCCAATCTAGATAGACTATTAATTATGGAAAGGAAGTAACTCAGCAAGTGGGAATTTCGTTGTTTTTTTTCTCTCTCATTGTGTCACTGTATGTACTGCAATTTTTCTTTTTCTTTTTCTCATATATTTGCTTTATAAAGAAATTCAATCTCCATGTCCATGTTTGCTTCTTTTGCTTCCTTTTAAATCCCCTTCGCACGGGACGGGAATACTCCTTTTTTGACGCATCTTTTCTCATTTATCTCATATATTTGCTTTATAAAGAAATTCAATCTCCATGTCCATGTTTGCTTCTTTTGCTTCCTTTTAAATCCCCTTCGCACGGGACGGGAATACTCCTTTTTTGACGCATCTTTTCTCATTTATTACAGCTTTCTCTACTGTATACGTTTCCTTCAAGCTCTCTCCTCTTTAAAAGAAAAAAAAAGGGTACTTTTTGTGGGAATAAATAAGATGGAAGGGATAAAGAGAGACTCCTGCAATGCTGCTAACTGGTCTCAACTCACCAGTTGGTAGGTGGAGCTTGTGGTTGTTGATAGAAGAGAAAGATGTTTTACTTGTAAAAAGCACTTTCTCACTCTCTACAAACCATACAAGAAAAAGTATACAGCAAGTGAACATTGTCGGGGTGTTATTTTTTTTCTATTATGGATAGCTATGAAGCAACCAGAACTGTTTTCTCTAGAATCCAAACACTGGAGCCTGAAAACGCTTCCAAAATCATGGGTTTGCTGATGATTCAGGACCATGGCGAGAAGGAGATGATTCGTTTAGCCTTTGGTCCTGAAGCTTCACTTCAGTCTGTGATACTCAAGGCTAAAAAGGAGCTTGGTCTTCCTTCTAACTCCCCTCCTTCTACACCTTCAACTCCAGCTTCTCCTTCTCCTTTTAATATTCCAAGGCAAAACTCACCTGCTTCTTCCAGGCTTATACCATCTTCTCTCATCATCCCTACCAACCTCTCTACTTCTTCTGGTACTTCTTCATGGAGTCCTTTGTCTGAACTACCAAACCCTGATGAGTTGATGAGTCCAAGCAGTGGCTCTTTGAATCCTTCTTCTTTGCCTTTCTATGGCAACGGTGGAGCCACTGATATGGTCGATGATTTTCAACTTCAAGAGCAACTAGCTTTCCTCAACGAAGGCTCACCACAGCTTAACCCCAAAAACCATGATTTCTTCTACCCACAAGCCGCTGATTTGTCCTCTGGTTCAGCTGCTGGTGCTTGTGGTAGTACTGAGGCCATGGGGTTCCCTTCATACTGGGGAACTTCCTTTCACAGGAGGAGTAGCTCCGTGAGTGATATTTTGGGAGCTGATGATCCGGCTTCTGGGTTTGGGTGGAGACCCTGCTTGTATTTTGCTAGAGGGTACTGTAAAAACGGCAACAATTGCAGGTTTATCCATGGTGGACTTGGGGAGTCTGGTTCAATGGTTGCTGGAGCAGATGGTGCTGCCGTCGTTGGGTCACCTAACAAGATCGAAATGGACCAGTGCCCCGAGTTACTTAGATCTAAACCCGCTCAGCAACAGAGGCTGGCTGCTGCTTCACAACTCATGGGTTCTGCTGCTTTTCCTCCTTACTCCCCAAAGTGCATGAACTCATTTCTTCAACAGCAACAAAATGATTCTCAGAGGTACTTGATCCCTTTTTTATGTGCTATCAGTTTATGTAATAGCTAATGATTAAAGATTTCATCTTGGTTTGAAACTGTAGAGCTGCTGCTGCTTTAATGATGGGTGAAGATATGAACAAATTTAACCGTTCCATGCTCGAAAGAAACGGCTTTTCGAGTGAAGCAGGCATGGTTAACCCAGCTTCAAGACAGATCTACTTGACTTTCCCAGCTGATAGCACCTTCAGAGAGGAGGACGTGTCGAATTATTTCAGGTATTTTGTTGAATACTGTACTTTTGGTTCAGCTTGGTAATTATATTAACCTTTGTTCCTAAAACTATTTGTGTTTCTCCTGTTGAAGTATATACGGACCGGTTCAAGATGTGAGGATTCCATACCAGCAGAAGAGAATGTTTGGATTTGTTACTTTTGTTTATCCTGAGACCGTGAAAATCATCCTGGCTAAAGGGAACCCTCATTTCGTTTGCGATGCTCGGGTTCTGGTGAAGCCTTACAAGGAGAAAGGAAAAGTCCCGGACAAGTACAGGCATCCTCAATTACTATGAAATCTTAGTTCGGATGATTTGCTTACTAGGTCTAGATCTGGTGAACCTACTTTGTTATCTTGCAGGAAACAGCAACAGCAGCAACAAATGGAAAAGGGAGAGTTCTCTACTTGTGGTACACCATCTGGCTTTGATTTGAGCCCCCGAGATCCATTCGACCTTCAGATTGGTAAGCAGAAGCCACGGTCTATTTTATTTTTGATATATGCGATTTTCAGGCTAATAATACCGGTGTACTGTAGGACCGAGGATGTTTTACAATACCCAGGACTTGTTATGGAGAAAGTTGGAGGAGCAAGCTGATCTTCAGCAAGCCCTTGAGCTTCAAAATAGAAGGTTGATGGGCCTTCAACTCCTTAGTGCGAAGAAGAATCACCATCACAGGGCTCTTTCTAGTGGAAGTCCCATTCCATCACCTACTCGCTCACCAAACATGTCCCTCGTAATTCCACAATTTCGCAACGGTCAAGAAGCCTCACAAGGTACCTACACAAGTTTCATTTGAGTGTAACAAGTTAATCGAGTCATCCTTGAATTCATGTGCATGGCTTGCTATTTCTCATTGCAGAAAATTGTTCCAGCCCTGTGCGGGCCATATCTGCAAATGCTTCCGAGAAGCAAGCAGTGAGTACTGCTACTGCTGTGGGTAAAGAATCAACCTGTGTTGAAGAGAATGGCATTGGCAAGGCAAGCCCTTCTCGTGAAGATGGTAACCTACAAGAAAGGTATTAAGTAATCAAACTCTGTACGTTCAAATAGCATATTATTTCCAGGGATGATCGAATAGTCTGTTGACTTGTAACTTGTGCATCTATTGTATCAAATTGCAGTTTGGAGCACAACCTTCCCGATAACCCTTTTGCATCTCCTACAAAAGCTGCTGGAGAGTACTTGTCTGCATTCTCTAATACTGAAGCCGATAGGGATGTATCGGCCCCGGCTTCTTCTATCAACAATAATTGGGTCCCTTCAACCTTACTTCCTGCAACAAATAATGCATTAGACATGGCATCGTTCAACTCATTCAACTGCCAAATGCCCAGGTACATCATCATCATTATTATTGATAATACTATCATTATGGTTATAAATGGAATCTTTACAAGATTGGTGATACAATGTATCAAAATGATTTGTAACATGAGTATTGCTTCTTGATTCAGGTTCTCGTCCGGACATGGGACCATTGGTATGTATGCAGGCACTGGCGGCCCAATTTGCCCTGTTGGAATTTAGCTTCCTATGCTAAGGTAAATGGATAGCTTTGGATTCTCTCTTTAATGCATTCTCCGTTTTGATTTTATTCACTTCAATCGTTTTGTTTTGTTTCTCTAATACAGGAAGAAGACTGAAGGTATAAACCAAACAACAAAATTTCACATTAGAGAGATCTATAGAGAGCACCACCACCACTACAGTACACTACAATCAGGACCACCTCGAACCCTTGTCGTCGACACTATACTCTACTTACTACTATACAAAATGCGTACATAAAATAAAAGGCAGGCTGTGAAGGAAGTGGTTCAGCCATTCCTTTTCTTTTGTTTAATATTGATATCTATTGTTTCAGTAGTTTGGACCACAGGTAAAAAAAGAAAAAGCATAGAAAGAAGAAAAGCATCAAACAGTCAATGTGTAGTTGTAACTCCCTTGAACTGTAATTTCTTCCCCCATGGTTTCTGGGAGAAACAAGTAAAAATAACCCTTATTTAGTTCATTTCCTTTCTGGCTTTGTTAGTCCATGTTTGTACAGAGCAAGAAGGAAATAGTAAACATGCATATATTGCATTGTGTATGGCCCCTTTTCAGGGTAAGAAAACACAAAAATGGGGAAGAATGTTAAATCTCAGTTCATCTGTTATTTGTAGCCGGTTGCTGCACAGTGTCAAATCATTTAGTTAAAGAAGAAAAGGGTTGTTCCAAATTCTAATACAATGTGATTTTCATGTGGTACAAGAATTTGATTGATTGTGTGTTAGAATCTTAGCTGCACATGCAATGATGGCACAATAGCAATGGCACTACTAGCATTATTGATTGAAGGTGGGGTCATATATGCCTTTGGAATTCAGATTTTTTTAAGACATTGGTATGACATTTATTTGAGGGGGAAAGAAACAAGAAGGTCCACATAAACAAACAATCACATGGGTGGCTCAAGGCTGACAACACAAGTGGGTCCTACACCATTGTTTTAGAGATTTAGTAAATAATAATGATAATCTATACGAGTGCCAGGTTGTTAGTGGGGTCCTCTCCATCACCACAACCACCCACCCATTTGGCTCACTCACTGATAATGCTACTTTGTTAAAATATTCATCTCCTTTGGCTCTTCCCTTCTACCAATAGACATTAAAGTCAACTGCTTAAGCATAGACTTTTCTGTATGTGAACATATGAAAAAAGAGTTAGGATTCGGGGTTAAAAGATAAAATATAAATATTTAAAATTAGGATAAATTAAAAAATAAATTAATTTTTAAAATGATTTATATAAAAAAATAAAAGTAAACAAATGAATTTGTGGGGGCAATTACCTCTACCCAGACTTTAATAGCTTAGTCACTGAATATATGATGCCATCACCTATGATAGTAGAATTTTTTCATTCTTCATGTTGTAGTACTAATATATATATATATATATATATATTCGTATTTAACAGTTACACTCGTCTGAGTAACATAATCATCACAAGCATATGGCACCAAGAAAGGAGGAATCTTTGGGGATGTGTGAGCTTTTGTTTCTGCAACTCACACACAGTTAAAAAAAAAGTTATGTGGGGTTCTTTTTCTTTTGTTGGTCTGCTTTCACTGTGGCCTTGAAGTCTGTAAATGTAATCAAGGGGAAAAGGAAAAAAAGGAGGCAAACTGGCGAGCAAGCAGCAAGTGGTAGGGCAAAGTTGATTTGAGTACAAAGCCGTCATGTTCTTTAACATGACATGTAGAGGGGTCAGTTCATGAAGCAAAAAAAACAATCTTTTCCATAGTCAATTTTCCCTTTCCGCAAAAGAGGAATTTTACTTTTGTCCAAGGGACGTGTTTGGTTTCCAGGAAAGTTAACATAGCTCTAATCATTTTACACAGGTGATCAAAAACTCAAGTGGCCAACTTGATCAAACACTTGCTGTGTTAAAAATGAATAAAAGATCCATCCGAGAGTTACAATTGCCTACGCATCTTGACAGTCGTCAATTCATGCAATTTTGTGGCGGCTTGGGGATTCTACTCTTTTAGACAGTTTCGTTCCCATAAGCAATGATTATATGTATAAATGTGTATTGATCGGCTTGAATGACAGTAGTAGGACAAATAGCATCAGTTTACCAATGGAATCTGTTTCCACCATTTTTATCAATCTGTGTTTATTTAAAGGATGAATAATATCACCTGAACTTTGCCATCTTTGGTTCCACTTGGTTTATGTTTAAATGGTGTTAGTAATTGTTCCTATGGGAAGAAGAAGAGTAAAGGTTTGCCCCTACATATAGATCATGCAGGTGGCCTATAAGCTTTGATGTAACTAAGTGAATGCTTATAAGGTCTAAAAGCTTCACTTTATGGGAAATATAGATAAAGGTGGTGGAATATACATAAAACAAACATGCTTTTTCTTATACAAACAAATTAATATATGTAAATATAACTAAAAGTGGAATAGGTTTACTTAACTTGGGACATTGAACTTGAAGCAGAAAACCTCAGCATCTGCATGACACCACCAAGTAACATGGCGATAGATATGAACTGCTTTCATTCTTAGTGGTCCAGATGAAATGCTAATGCAGCCTCGGACTCGTTGGCGATCGATACAAAACAATGGCTTTCGCGGATGAAACCTTGACTTTAATGGCAATGAAAAGACTCTGAAAATCATGCAGTGGAGTGGCAATGCACTAAAAAACTTGTCATTAGCCACTAGCAGAACATGAACCCACTAGCAGAACATGAACCAACTTAGATTACAAAACATTTATATACAATCAAAATCAAAAAAAAAAATCTCAAGATTTTGATCTATTTTTGAGCTTGGACAAAGCAACAATGTGAAGAGGGAATAAACTACGACCAACCTTCAAGTCCTCTAGGCTGTGCCAACATTACTCCTGCCAAAGATTAAACAATCAATCAAATCATGAACAACAAAGCCTCTAATATAAATGAACTCAAGTTATACACAACAATCTGTCATTGTGCGTCACTTTGAAAAGCTGCAAAACTGAAACAGAATCAAGTTAACTAAATTCAAAGTGATATAATACATCATACCACTAGACCAATTGATTATTGATAAATTATTGACAATTATTTAATATTAGAAGATATAAGGCAAAATCCATTGGTATCTTTTAATGTTTTAAGTTTTTAATATTTATTTATAATATATTTTCAAGCTTCTTAATAAAATATATATTGCATGCACTTAAAAGACAAACCAACAAACTCAATGACTTTAAGAACTAGTTATTACAAATGTATGACACAAAAGCAATAGGAAGTGAAAGAACATTAATCTCACAAGTCATGACATTTCTAATACTTGCCTCCACTGCAACTCCTACTTTTAACAATAGAACCTACACTAGTGATCCCTCTCTGAAATTCACATCCCAATATGAGAAAACCAAGAAAGCTAACTGGATCATTGTCTTTCTCTTATCAAGGCTGATTACCAAGAAGGGATGGTTTGTAGAACACATGAGTTTGTGCTATCTCGATACGATCTTTCGGGTCATGCATGGTTTCATCCCTTAATGCATCAAGGATGGCTTGTAATGGGAACTCCCTGAACATTCAAATCAAGTTTCATCAGCTCACACTTGTCGAGCTCTTTTTACAATAAAAAACATCACCTAGCCAGTGGGAGAAAAGAAATTGAGTACCTTGTGATGAGTATTTTATATAGCACCTTCAAGATGGGGCAAAGCTCCACAGGAGCTACTGGTTTGTTTTCTTCGGGGTGTAGGACGCATAAGCTGGACTGACTAAGCAGCTCATAAAAGCCTTTCACAGCAGAGACACCCTGCCATAAAAATGAGATTTATATTCGTAAAAGGAGTTAAATGATGGGATCGGATAGGAAGCAAAGAAAACAGAAGAGTTAGAATCTTGTTTTATTACTTTGTTTTATTACTAAGCAGTGATTACAAATGCCACTGATTTTATGATTATTCAACTGTCAATGACTATGTTAAAGCAGGTGGTTTGAGTTTACACTTTACACCAACAAAACAAATAAAATGGCCATAAAACCAATGGGAAATTGATCTTTACCAGTTCCAGAAATGGTCTGGGATACTTCATCTAATTAAATGTGCTTAGGAGTTGATGCAAAAGTTTTTAAGACAGGTCTCTAGACTTCCACAGTCATTTTAGAGAACGAATGCAAACATTTTTGAGGCAATAAAGCTATTTTTTCTATTATGCAACATAGGTTGTCTGCATATGACATTCAGCAAACATCCAATGATCTTGATCTAGAATGATGCTTAAAATTTTGATGATTTGCTTCAAGTCAGAGGAGAGTATTAACTCAACTCTTCCCAAACCAACCTAAAACTGTTTTCCTCAAAATGCTCCATGGAACAGAAAAGTTCATACCTGAATCATACCCTTCCCCTTGATGCTATCACCCATTTCAAGGTTCAATCCCCCTTTGGCTAGCTGTTGCCCATACCATGCATTACGACCTTTTAACAGGGTTACATAGGTGTCAGCCAACAAAGGCCCTGCAAGTTTTTCAGGCTCTTCCGCCAAGAGATGAGTGATAAAAATCATCTCAGATGTACACAGTGCAAAGTATACTGATTTGCTAGTGGCACTCTCATTGGTTAGAGCTGCTACCATTCCTGTGGAATCAATACAGGAAGTTAAATAACAAATGATTTGAAATCTAAACTTATTACTAAAATTGAAGTTTAATTAATTTGGCCCAAAGATAAGTTGTTTGACATCATGAATAAAGAACACAAAGGTGTTGAGCCAATGTCCTTTAGCATCTTGAAGATTATGGAACATAGGTTAGCAAGTAATATCCACCACTTAAAGATCAAAGATGTCAAAATCACAATACCTACAACTACAGAAGGAAAGTAGGACATTCGCTCAACACTTTTGTTTTTCATTTTATTGGTTATAGGTCCTGTTTTGATCATACATTATCCAGAATTGTGTTGATCAATTCATTAATTGCAAAATTTGCTGCCTCTTCCAAGGATATTCTTTATCATTAAACTAATATTGCCATATGGCCTATTGTGTGGGACTGTGGGTGCAAGACTTAGCATGCTTGCAAAAAACTAGAACTTACCAGCTCCAATGGCATAAACATTCTTCAAACCACCCATAACTTCATGAGTAACAAGATCACCATTGTCCCACACGATAAAATGGGGCTGCCTTAAGAACTTTGCCAATGGTTTCCTCCACTTTTCAGCCCCACAAATCCGAGCATTAGCGTATTCTTTATTGTAAATCTCTGAAGCAATATTAGGTCCTCCGAGATATAGAATGTTCTCGATGGGGATTCCAGCTGCAAGAACAAGAGCAAGATCCACATTGACATGAATTTTATCTTGAAATCCAGCAAATAGGTTAAAACAGTTAATATGACTATAGCCAAATCTTCAAGAAACAGAAAAGGAAGCTTACTTGCTCGATTGATCATCAGGGTGGGAGTTATTATGCGAGGTTCAGGCACCAACTCAGCTTCTATGCCCTTTGCCAGAGATATGATTATGGGCACTGTTATTCTTTCTTTCCAATATCTTCTAATTTCCTCGAACACCACACGAGTTTCTGTTGATGGCAAGCCATTAATTACAATATCAGCATCCCAAACAGCTTCTTGCAAGTTCGTAACGACCTTTAAAGGGCTAAGTGGAGTATCAATCATATTCAAGCAGAAACCATCTTTCAAAATCTCATCTGCATACAGAGTCCTATCACCTAATCTTGCCTCAACATACTTCAAGTAAGCACACCGCCTAATCAGTCTCCTCAACACATCCTCCCTCGAATTGATCACTTCAAATAAGTGCTCAGCCATGGCCTTATCAACTATCTTTCCAGGTCTCCTCCATATTCTTATCAAAACCTTATCTCTCAGATGACCATAACTGTCTTGCAGCAAAGCAGTGAATACACTACCCCAAGCACCTGCCCCGACGCCAACAATTCTCAATGGATCGCCTTCCGTTTTTCCCATCAGATGCCGAAGCTCATCGAGTTTTTTTTCTAAAGAACCATTAGAGCTCTGAGTGAGGCCATTGGCATGGGAATTCTGAGTCATTTCTTCACTCGTGCTTGGCATCTTTCTTTCTAGAACTCTAGGCCTGCGATATCGAGACAAATTCAGAAGAAAAGCTTATATATATGCCTTTTGAAACGGTTCAATCCTCCAAAAACCAAAACCAACTAATCAACAACAATACAATCTGAAATCTTTAGCCCCTCTTTGACCCCAAAATTTTTTCTTTCTAGTTCTGGGAAGTCGGCAATGGGAAAGCCATCAACCAAGAACCCACATCATATGTTATCCAACAAGGCAAAAGCAAACTTTGAAAACTCAGAAAGGTAATTACTTTGGCTATCTACTATCTACTATCTACCAAACTACTAGAAACCAACAAAAATAAAGGTAAGAGAAAGTGATGGACCTCGTTTATGTCGGTTTCTTCAACGAGGTAACATCAATTAGGATGCCAGTTGTATGCAAATGAAAAACATGTGATGGAAAAAGCTCAAAACTTTCCTACAATTCAGACGAAATTACAAAATGGGTAGTCAAGAATGAGATTGATGGGCTCAAAGAAAATGGAAATGAAGAAGTTGGTCGAGCTGAAACTTTGAGACTAGTCAAAACAAGAAGAAACGAAAAAGGTGTGAGCTTCAGAGAACAGAAACAATGATTGTGGTTTACCTTAGCATAGCTTTAAACCCAGTTTCAGCTACTTTCTGTTAAAGATGCTGTCCGGAACTGGAAGGATCCCTCTGCTGATTTCACACACGTATTGTCCAGTGCAGATTTTCTTCTCCTCTTTCTTTTTTTTTGGTTACTTCTTCGATTTAACATAAGTATACAAAGAAAATTTGGTCAAATATTGCAGAAGGCTTTGGTGGATTTATTCTCTAATTTACTATTTGATCATTTTAAAAAAATTTCCCGAAATGGGTAGTTTTAGGCCTTTTAGGATTGTTCTATCCCAATAACACACTTTCGTAAATCTTCACACACGTTTTGCTACCCAATTTCAATTAGGCTTATATATAGTATTAGTACCTAAACTATTGATTTTTTATTTTGGTATTTAAAATATTTTTTGTCAAAATAAATAATTAAAATATACTTTTTAGTTAAACTAGGTACCTAAAGTATAATTTTTGGTCAAAATAGGTACCTAAAGTATTTTTTCGTCAAAATAAGCATCTAAAGTATATTTTTTTTGTCAAAATAGGTATCTAAAATATTTTTAGGTCAAAATAGGTACTTAAAGTATACATAGGTTCCTAAAAATTGTCACGTGACATTAGTTAAAAGGATTATTATCTTATACACTGCGGTGAATTTTTTTTATTTCCATAAGTGCCTCAATTATAGGGTTTAGGGTTTTAATTTAGGGTTTAGAGTTTGGAAGTTTTAGTGTAGGAGTTTATAATTTAGGATTCATGGTTAGAATTTAGGATTTATTGTTAGAATTTAGAGTTTAGGGTTAGGGTTCAGGTTTTAGGGTAATATGAGTAAGGATTTAGGTTCTAACCTATAAATCCTAAATTTTAACCCTAAACCCAAAATTCTATCAACAACTCCTAAATTCAAAACTACTACACTTAAACCCCTAAACTTTAAACCCTAAACAAAGTTCCTAGCCCCTAAAACTAAGGCACTTGTGTAAAAAGGTTTCTACAAGCACTTGTGTAGAATAATTACCCTAATTAAAAAATACATTATGTGCCTATTTTAACGAAAAAATATTTTAGGTACTTATTTTGACCAAAAAATATACTTTAGGTACTTACTCGGATGAAAAAATAATTTAGGTACCTATTTGGACCAAAAGTATACTTTAGGCACCAATTTAACCAAAAATTATACTTTAGGTACTTATTTTGACCAACAAATACTTTAGGTACCAAAATAAAAAAGTTGGTTACTTTGCCTTCAATTATTGCACCATCAAGAGTTAATGATTAAAGAATCATAACTTAACAAATTAATAAAGTAATTTATTGAAATGTAATTTTTTAGGGATAGCTCATATATGGTACCCATCTTTACCCTTTTTTCTGTTTTGGTACCTCACCTATTTTTTGGTAAAATGGTACTTAACGTTACTTTTTGTTTCTATTTTAGTATTCTGCTGTTAAAAAACTAACAACATGCTGACTAGGAGAGAGAAAAGCATACATGGCATGCTAACAAGAGGAGAGAAATTCGCACGTGGTCGATTGTCACGTTATTTTTTTCTCCTAATCAACATGCTTTTTTTAATGACTTTAGTCGAAGTAACATGTTGATTAGGAGAGAGAAAATAACGCGACAATTTGTGTCGTGTGATTTTCTCTCTCCTAGTTAGTCTGTCGTTAATTTTTAACGACGAAATATCAAAATAAAAACATAACATAATGTTAGGTACCACTCTGTCAAAAAAATAGGTGGATACCAAAACAAAAAATGGGTAAAGGTGAGTACCAAATATGTAGTTATCTTTTTTTTAATTAGTGATCAAAATAAGAAATATAAAAGTGACATTAAGGATACTTGTAATCACTTTATTTCTACCCGGTCTTAATATTATTATTATATTATTTATATTATTAATAATATTATTATATTAGTATTAATGTTTTTTATTCGGTTATTATTATTTATTATTAATGATGAATAATAATATTATTAATAGTAATATGTAAATGGGCTATAATTAAAAACAGATCATATAATAATAAAACCTATTTAAAATTAATATAAGTCCTTGGCTATTATATATGGCCCGTTTGGGCATTGCAATATACCAAAACCTTAAGCTTAAATTTGATCTAATCTTTCTTATCCTATGCGTAGCCAATGGGGAGCTATTGGATCAAGCCAGATCCAACGGTCCAGATCAAGCCTAGGCGCCTCCAGATCAAGCCCAAGCCCAAGACTCACCAGTTCCCACGCGCCACTAGCCCCATCCGGTGCTGCCACGTCAGCTTCCTTGAGCCATTTTAACTATTCGCCTCCAAGAAAAATCACGACCGTTGGATCAAAACTGAGGAACGTCACATCGTCACCCTCTTATCAGCTCACTCACCACCATACCTGATAAGAAATAATATAACCCCATCCACCTGGCCTAGACGTCCGACCGAACCGAGTGAGCTACATTGGGTTTGTCGAAACAAACCCGAGAACGATTAACTAAGATTAGGTTCATTTTTTTCTTTTATCTTTTCTAGATGCAACATTATGTCCTAAGGTGTGCATGTTGGCAGCGGGTGAAATATTAACTTAATTCGGCATCGAATTGACACCCAAATGCGCAAAATTGAAATTTAGGGACCAAATTGCAAATCTAGAAAGTTTTGAGGACTTAGTTAAAATTTAAGTTACCAACCCTCAATTAATCAGATTACATGCTTGCTTGCCAAACTCATACAATTGCATTCAAGAACATTAGGGACCAAAATAAAAGAATCAGAAACCTCAGATTACACATTAACAAAATTAACAGTAGCAGGTATCGGTACACGTGAACCTGTACTGATATGAGGCTTCAATGTAACAGGGTCGTATCGGTACATGATCAAGGCGTATCGGTACGTTTGCAAAATCTTGGATTCAAGTAGCTAAAACCCGTACCGATACGGCCTCTTGTGTATCGATCCCCAGGCCTTTTTCCAGCTTATCCGTACCGATACAAGGCTCCGTATTTCGGTAAGCTCTAACCTATAATGTCTACTTTTGCGGGTTTTTCATACAATCATAGATTCAAACATGTTTTAACAACTAATAAACACATACACCATTAAACTATAGGTCAAACAATGCCAGAATACAAAAAAAAAACATGATCAAACCATAACAACATACTTCGATCATAAATCTAGAGGCATGCTTCCTAAAAACCAATCCATCTAACATACGAAACGTAAATTCACATCAAAATCGAGCATATAAACCATTACACAACTTCACAACAACAATATAAACTTGCACATAACGAGAGTTTAGTTCAAAAACCATATTTTCAAATAGTTCAAGTCCTTGGATTCCCCTTGGCTTGCTCGTTGCCTCCAACCTTTAATTCTCTTCATTGATGGAAATAGAGAACATAAGCACACTAGGCTTAGTGAGGAATGCTCAAAACAAAAGACCATCAATGCATTTAAAACCGTTTTCTAACTCATATTGAGTTCACCATTTAAAACATCTTTCAAAATATCATGCCTTAAAAACTATACACTTAACATTTCCAAAAAAATATGCATATTAAACTATATGCAACATGTATCATGGATTAATAGCAAAATCCCATTTGCAATCCCTTAATTTAAGCTTTCCCATGCATAACAACCCATATGCAAGGCTTAAAGATTAAACATGTATAAATCATCATTATACAACATGATACATTATCAATTATATTGGCTTTGAAGTGATCATAAACCAAGTTTCACTTTACAAAATATTACATCGAATACACAGATTCAACAAGTGTCCTCTTAACACTTCATGCAATCTCAACCTGAATTAAGGTACGATCACAACTGGGTACCGTCACAACCCAATCATCAGTTAGATGTATAATCCATTAACGGGAGTTTTCAGTACACATAAACCCCTCAACACTTGAGGCGACTCAGTATAGTGCACTATCAATCCTATGACTGACCAACTTTATCCGATAACATTTTAAACCACATCACTTGCCAATATAATTCATTATTAACCATGTACCTCACTGTTTTTATATGCAACATTCAAAGCCATTTCCAATGCATTTACAAGTATTCCTCATACTTACATGGATCATTTTCCCAATGCATTCATCATTAATATATGATCATAAATCAGTATAAAACATACTCAAAACATGCTTAAATAATAGGCACCATGTAATTCAAAAACAAGTGCATAAAATCAATTTTGCTAAAGCACGATCGAGGGAGAAATCTCATCAGACTTACTTCCGAGTTTAAACTAGTGTTTCAAGCTTAATTTAAACTCCTAAAATAACCTTTAAACCATTTCAAAGCTGAAATTCACGTTCTCACTCACCGACTACATAAACTTCGCCCGCCGATGCGAAATACTCGTCCAAAGCTTCCAAAACGATGCCAAAAGCTTGAGGATCAATCACCCCTGATTTAACCACACAAAAATATAGGATTTAATGCATCTAAATGCATTCAGAGACTCGCAACATTAATCCACGGCAAATCTAACCAAAACCCTCTCCACAACAACCGAAATCAACATCAAACACCTTCCAAACTTAACCCAGCCAAAACCTAAAAGTTTAATCCATTAATTACCTTCAATTAACATCAAAAAACAACCTAACATCATCCTTATACCTCCAGCATTCATAAAACACCCATAACTCATCAAAACACAACACTAATGACCTAGGAAATTAGAAATTCACTTAGTTTCGAGATTCCAATGTTAAAACCAACTTATTAAAATTATTAACCATCAGAATTATGATTAGAACCAATCGAGAACTCATCAAAATAGATCCAAAACGAAAATCACTTAATCTCATCAATTAAACCTAGTTTAAACCAATTTCAATAATTAAATCATTAAAGTTCATTAGAAAACATTAAAAAAAGATAAAATATTTAAGAATTTCAATAAAGAACCATTCATTAGAAGAGAAGAACGAAAATTACCTCTAATGAGTGAATTTCCTCTCAATTGGATATTTTACTCTTGAAAAATAAAGGAAAACAATGAGATTTTGGAAAACAAGATTGGAGAATCCATTAGAAATCAAGAATTTAAGAAATCAAGAACATTACCTCAAATATTTGATGCAAAAGAGAGTGTTTGGCTGAAGAAACTTTGAGAGGAAAGCTTGAGAGAAAAAGTTACATCAAAAGTGGTTTTAGGAAAATAACTACATTTCCTTAATTAAATTCTCTTTAATTCAATAATTAAAACTCATTTAAAATAATCCAAATTGAGAGAAAAATCAGATTACAATATTTGGCAAATTTGCTCCTTAAAGATTCTAAGATTTGACCATTTTTCAAAATAGTCACTAAAACCAGTTTTTCACTATTTACATTTTGGTCACTAGCTAAAATGTCCAATTTCCATTTTTCAAAATGACTTTACCAAAAATATCCATATATTAAATAATGATTTTAGGATATTTTTCTTATTCATTTCCTCACACACAAATATTTATTCTTATTTTTATCTCAAATCTGACTCGAATCTTTAATCTAGGTTCACTAGACCGTCTAATCAACCTAGAAACTCCTAGGCCCAAAAAGGGGGCGTTAAAACTCTCCCCCACTTAGGAAATTTCGTCCTCAAAATTTACCTAAAGGAAACAAATGCGGAAACGGTTTCATCATGTCTGTCTTACTCTACCACGTGGCTTCCTCAACTCCACAGTATCATCACAACACCTTCACAAGATCAATCATTTTGCCACGAAAAACCTTACTACTAGAGTCAATGATCTCTATAAGTTCCTCATCCTAAGATAAATCTGGTTGTAACTCAATATCCTCTACCAGCATAACATGCGATGGATCCAACAGATACTTCCACAACATCGACACATGAAACACATCATGAATCTTTTCCAACTCAGGAGGCAACCCCAAACGATAAGCTACAAGACCTACACGCTCCACAACCTCATACGGTCCAATAAATCTTGGACTAAGCTTTCCCTTACGCCCGAACCGCATCACCTTCTTCTAAAGTGACACATTCAAAAACACGTGATCACCAACCGCATACTCAATCTCTCTACTCTTCAAATATGCGTAGGATTTCTGATGACCCGAGGTCGCTTTGAAGCGATAAAAAATAAGCTTTACTTTCTCATTTGTGTCTTTCAACACATCCGGCATAGAAATATGCTTTTCTCCAACCTCAGCCCAACACAAAGGCGTAAGTATTTCCTACCATACAACCTCACACGACGCCATTTGTATACTAGCATGATAACTATTGTTATAAGCGAAATCCACCAAAGGTAATTGTTTTTCTCAGGTTCCTTGGAACTCAATGATGCAACACCTCAACATATCCTCTAAGACCTGGATCACAAGCTCAGACTAACCATCCATCTGAGGATGATACGAAGTACTAAAATTCAGTCGTGTTCCCAAAGCCCGATGCAAACACTCCCAAAACCTTGTTGTAAACCATGGATCCCTATCCGAAACTATGGACTTGGGCACCCCGTGCAAATGCACAATCTCAGCAATATACAGATCCGCCAACTTATCCAAGGTATACGTTGTATGCATTGACACAAAATGTGCACACTTCGTAAACCAATTAACAATCACCCAAATGGAATCCTTCTTAGCTGGCATCAATGGTAGCCCAGACACAAAATCCATGTTGATTTTCTCCCACTTCCATTCCGGTATCCTTATCGGTTGCATCAACCCGAAAGGAAACTGATGCTCAGCCTTGACACGCTAATATAGCATACATCTAGCAACAAAATCAACTATATCTTTCTTCAAACCAACCCAATAGTACTCATCTTTTAAGCCTCGATACATCTTAGTACTACCGAGATGCATAGCAAAAGGACTAGAATGTAATTCGGTCAAAATGGTACGCCTCAACTCATCATCATTAGGCACCACCATTTGATCCTTGAAACACAACACCCCCATCATCATTAAAGTGAAAATTCATCGGATTTCCATGCATGATATCCTTAGCATATGGTACCAATGCCTCATCAAAAGGCTGTTTGTCCTTAATCAACTGTGACAAAGATGAGTTTACTTGCAACTCATCCAACAAGCCTCTATCCCGTGTCACACTTAAATGCGCAAACATCACCCTGAACTCCACCACAACCTTCCTACTCAAGGCATCAAACATAACATTAGCCTTTCTCGGATGATACTCAATCGTCAAATCATAATCTTTAAGCAAATCCAACCACCTACGTTACCTATGATTCAAATCTTTTTGCGTCATTAAGTATTTCAAACTCTTGTGATTTGTGTACACAGCACACTTCTCACCATAGAGATAGTGCCTCCAAATCTTCAATGCAAACACAATAGCAACAAGCTTAAGATCATGCGTAGGATAATTGCGCTTGTGCACCTTCAACTGTCTAGATGCATAAGCTACAACTTTTCCTCATTGCATCAAGACACAACCCAAGCCTACATTTGATACATTGCTATAAACAACAAACTCCTTACCGACTTAGGTTGAATCAAGATTGGAGCTTGCGTCAAAGCCTCCTTTAACTTTCAAAAAGCTTGTTGTCTATCCTTCATCCACTCAAAATGGGCATTTTTTCTGCAACAACTTGGTCAAAGGAGTAGCAATCCTCGAAAAACCATCCATAAACCGACGGTAATAACCACCAGCCCAAGGAAACTACAAACTTCCGATATAGACTTAGGTGACTTCTAACCTACCATCGCCTCAATCTTGTATGGGTCAACCCGAATCTTTTCGGGTGACACAACATGCCCAAGAAAGACAACCTCCCTAAGCCAAAACTTACACTTGCTTAACTTGGCATACTGGCGATTATCCAATAATGCCTAAAGCACAATCAGCAAGTATCTATCATGATCCTTCTCGATGCGATAGTACAAAAGAATATCATTAATAAACACAACCACAAACTGGTCTAAAAACTCATATAATACTCGAATCATTATATCCATGAACGCAGCCAGTGCATTGGTCAAACCAAATAGCATCACCAAAAACTCGTAATGCTCGTACCTCATACGAAAAGTAGTTTTAGGTACATCCATATCATTTACTTTTAATTGATGATACCCATACCTCAAATTAATCTTAGAGAACACAAAAACATCTCTAAACTGACCAAACAAATCATCAATCCACAACAAAAGATACTTATTCTTAATCGTCAACTTCTTCGGTTGTTGAAATCAATGCACGTCTGCATTGTACCATCCTTCTTTTTCACAAACAACACTAGCGTACCCCACAACGAAACACTAGGCCTAATGAACCCTCGATGAAGTAACCCTTGAAGTTGCGTTTTTAACTCCTTCGGTGTTATGCAATAAGGAACAATAGACACCGGAGCTGCATTTTCATATAACTCAATGCCAAACTCTACTTTTCTATCCGGTGGCAAACCCAAAGAACTCCTCTAAAAATACTCGAAAACCCACATATCGTATGGGTATCATAAACACGCACCTCTTTTGATCCAGATTCATGATATGAGCTAAGAACGCTTGACAACTAGAATCCATCATAAGACTCACTTCCAGAGCCAAAACAACATTGGACAAGAACTTACCGACAACTACCACTTCGTAATCATCAATAACTTTTAAGGAAACTCGCTTGGTTTCAAAATCTACTACAACCCTATGCTCGGTCAACCACTTTATGCCTAAGATTACATTAAAATTGTGAAATAGAAACACTATCAAATCAACTGCAAACACATAGCCTTAAATCGTTAAAGAATATCTCCTATATAACCTTCTCGCAATGACCGTCTCCCCGAAAGAACTAGTTACTTGCATACCCACATCTAACACTTCTACGTGCATATTAAGCAAATGCGCATGCTCACGCAAGATGTATGAATGTGTAAAACTAGAATCAAACAAAGAAAACAACAGTAGAGATTGCAATGTAAATGTACCTGCAATCACATCGGTGTCATTACGTCTTTCGCGATGTGCATACACCATCGGCCATGACCACGACCATGACCATGACCATGATGTGCAACCGTAGGTTCCCTGGCCTATCCACCACCACCACCAACAAACAATCACGTCTTAAATAATCACTCGATCCATAACTCTAACAAGAATTAACAATAACGGTGGTAGGATCCTGTCCCTTATGAGATAAACGTAAGCAGTCTCACCTCATGTGATCATGTGATCTACAAACCCAGCAAGTATTATGTGATGCTCTAGCCTAGGTACCAAAACCCTACAATCCTCGTCCAGCACTACCTCTACCTCGCCTCAAATTAAGGCGATACCTTCTATCACAGTGCTTCTTAAATTGACCACTACCGGAACCATAATTTTTGACTCTTTTGCCGAAGCCAGAACCTTTCACACGAGCTGATAAACCCAGGTTCTGCTTAATTTCCTTCATCCGTATAACCAACACGTTGAAATCAGTGTAATCAGAAGCCAACATATATGACTTAAAATCATATACCAACCCGTAACGTAATTGGTCACAACGACCCCTCTCATCTTGTACAGTTTCAGAGCATACCGGCTCAACCGAACAAACTGTACATTATATACCACACGTCATATTGCCTTGAACCAAGGCCATGAACTCGCGCTTCTTCTCATCCAAGTATATAACTCCCCAGATACTTCCTCTTAAAGACAGCTCGAAAAGAAATCCAGGTCACATCACTGGGCTCCATTACTGCGGTCACTGTACTCCACCAACTATAGGCATCTCCCTATAATGAGAGATACAACACATCCTAGCCTACGGGCATCATTGCACCCTATTTGCTCCAAAATATGATTGGTACTTTGGCAGACCACTCCTCGGATACCTCGGGGCCAACCCTCTAAACTCAACTTCTCCTAGACTATGCAAGCGTGCCCAACGGCAAACCCGTCGCCCAACGGTTTGGCGGCGTATGCACTCTAGCAACAACAACTTGAAATGCTCTGGTCATTGCCTGAATCAAAAGCGTCCTATCACCCAACGGTGGCCCGGTGCTCGGTGGTACTTCTTCCACTTCTATAGGTGGATTAGGCGGAGGGGGTGGCAAACCTTGAATAGGTATAACATTCACCCGATTCCCCTGCCCAACGGCAGCAACATTCGTACTAGCCCTCAATTCTCTCATCGGTCCCATCATGCTAATATATCTAAGGCATGATAATCACATCAAATAAAAATAAATAGGCCAGCCTCAAGTGAAGATCCAAGACTTCCATTTCAAACTAAAACATTTCGGACTATAGTAATAAGGTAATGTGTCCCCACAAAATATCCTCTAACATGACATATAACAATTAACGCACATATAAACAATCACCGTACATAGCTAACAACAGCAATCAATCAATAACAACAATCTAACAATCATAACCTCACCCAATTATCGTAAACCTGACTTTGATACCACCGAATGTAACCTCTTCGACCTGGCCTAAACGACCGACCGAATCGAGTGAGCTACATTAGGTTTGCTAAAACAAAAACAAGAATGACTAACTAAGATTAAGTCCATTTTTTTTATTTTGTCTAGACGCAACATTACGTTCTAAGGTATGCATGTTGGCAGTGGGTTAAATTTTAACTGAAGCGGGCATCGAATTGACATCCAATTACGTAAAATTGCAATTTAAGGATGAAATTGCAAACTGAAAGTTACGAGGACTTATTTAAAATTTGAGTTACCAACCCTCAATTAATCAGATTACATGTTTGCTTGCCAAATTTCAGATGAAAACAAAAATCCAAACTCATACAATTGCATTCAAGAACATTAGGGACCAAAATGAAAGAATCATAAACCTCAGATTACACATTAACAGAATTAATAGTAGCCGGTATCGGTACAGATGAACCTGTGCTCATACGAGGCTTCAATCCAACAGGGTCGTACCGTTACATGATCAAGGCGTATCGGTACGCAAGCACGTTTGCAAAATCTTGGATTCAAATAGCTAAAACCCGTACCGATACGGCCTCCCGTGTACCAATCCCTAGGCCTTTTTCCAGCTTACCTCGATACAAGTCCCCACGTATCGGTACGCTCAGTACAATCATGGATTCAAACCTGCTTTAACAAGCCATAAACATGTACATTTTTACACCACTAATCTAAAGATCAAACCATGCTAGAGCATCAAAGAAACATGATCAAACCATAGCAACACACTTTAAACATAAATCTGGAGGCATGCTTCCTAAAAATCAATCCATCCAACGCACGAAACGTAAATCCACATCAAAATCAAACATATAAAGCCTCACACAACTTTAAAACAACAATATAAACTTGCATATAATGAGAGTTTAGCAAATAACCCTCTCAAACAACAATGAACCCCTCTGCCTTTATTACTAATAGTGTAGTTCAAAAACCATACTTTCGAATAGTTCAAGTCCTTAGATTCCCCTTTCCTTGCTCGGTGCCTCCAACCTTTAATTCTCTTCATTGATGGACAAAGAGAGCGTAAGCACACTAGGCTTAGTGAGGAGTGCTAAAAAACAAACCACCATCAATGCATTTAAAACCAGTTATCAAACCACTTTGAAAATCTCATTTAAACATCTTTCCAAAACATCATGCCATACAAACCGTGCACTTAACATTTCCAAAAATATGCATATTAAACCATATGCAACATATATCAAGGGCCAATAGCAAAATCCCATTTGCAATCCCTCAATTTAAGCTTTCTAATGCATAACAACCCATATGGAATGCTTAATGAGTAAACATGTATAAACCAACATTGTGCAACATAATCCATCAACTTGATACATTATCAATTATATTGGCTTTCAAGTGATCATAAACCAAGTTTCACTTCACAAAATATTACATCGGATACACGGATTCAACAAGTGTCCTCTCAACACTACATTCAATCTCAACCAGAGTTAAGGTACGATCACAACTGGATACCATCACATCCCAATCATCGGTTAGATGTATAATCCACTAATGGGGGTCTTCGGTACCATATAACCCCTCAACCGTTAGGGTACTCATGGTGAAGTATTCGATACACATAAATACCTCAACACTTGAAGCGACTCATTATAGTGCACTATCAATCCTATGGCCAGCCAACAATATCTGATAACATTTTAAACCACATCACTTGCCAATATAATTCATTATTAATGATGTACCTCACTATTTTTATATACAAAATCACAAAACCATTTCCAATGCATTAAACCATGCATTTACAAGTATTCCTCATACTTACATGGATAATTTTCCCAATGCATCCATCATCAATATATGATAAAAAAATTAGTATAAATCATACTTGAAGCATGCTAAAATAGTAGGTACCATGTAATTCAAAAACAAGTGCATAAAATCAATTTCGCCAAAGCATGACCGAGGGAGAAATCTCATCATACTTACTTATGAGTTCAAACCAATGTTTTAAGCTTAATTCAAACTCCCAAAATAACCTTTAAACCATTTCAAAGCTGAAATCCACGTTCTCACTCACCGACTACGCAAATCTTCGTTTGCCGATGCAAACTACTCCTCCAAAGCTTCCGAAACGGTGCCACAAGCTTGAGGATCAACTTCCCCTGATTTAACCACAAAAAACAGAGGATTTAATGCATTCAAAGACTCAGCAAAATAAATCCACAACAACTCATCAAACACCTTCCAAACTTAACCCAGACAAAACCTAAAGGTTTAATCCATTAATTACCTTCAATTAACATCCAAAAATAACCTAACATCATCCTTGTACCTCCAGCATTCATAAAACACCCATAACTCATCAAAAACACCACAGTAACAACCTAGGAAATTAGAGATTCACTTAGTTTCAGGATTCCAATGTTAAAGCTCACTTATTAACCATCAAAATTATGATTAAAACCAATCAATAACTCAACAAAACAGATCCAAAACGAAAATCACTTAATCTCATCAATTAAACCTTGATTTAACCATTTTCCATAATTAAATCATTAAAACTCATTAGAAAACATTAAACAAGGATCAAATACTTGGGAATTTTAGTAAAGAACCATTCATTAGAGGAGAAGAATGAACCTTACCTCTAATGAGTGAATTTCCTCTCAATTGGTTATTTTACTGTTGAAAAACAAAGGAAAATAATGAGATTTTGGAAAACAAGATTGAAAAATCCTTTAGAAATCAAGAATTTAAGAAATCAAGAACATTACCTCAAATATTTGATGCAAAAGAGAGTGTTTGGCTAAAGAAACTTTGAGAGAAAAGATTGAGAGAAAAAGTTACGTCAAAAGTGGTTTTAGGAAAATAACTACATTTTCTTAATTAAATTCCCTTTAATTCACTAATTAAAACTCATTTAAAATAATCCAAATTGAGAGAAAAATCAGATTAAAACATTTGGTAAATTTGCTCCTTAAAGATTCTAAGATTTGACCCTTTTTCAAAACAATCACTAAAAATAGTTTTTCACTATTTACATTTTGGTCACTAGTCAAAATGTCCAATATTTAAATTCTATTTTTCAAATTTGACTTTACCAAAAATATCCATATATTACCATATACTAAATAATGATTTTAGGATATTTTTCCCATAGATTTCCTCACACAAAATATTTATTTTGATTTTTATCTCGAATTTGACTCGAATCTCTAATCATGGTCCATTGGACCGTCTAATCAACCTAGAAACTCTTAAGCCCAAAACCAAGGTGTTACAACTCTCCCCCACTTAGGAAATTTTGTTCTTGAAATTTACCTAAAGGAAACAAATGCGGAAACTATTTCATCATGTCTGCCTTACTCTCCACGTGGCCTCCTCAACTCCACGATGTCTCCACAACACCTTCAGAAACTCGATTGTTTTGCCCCAAAGAACCTTACTTCTAGAATCAAGGATCTCAACATGTTCCTCATCATAAGATAAATCTGGCTGTAATTCAATGTCCTCCACCGGCATAACATGCGATGGATCCGACTGATACTTTCGCAACATCGACACATTAAACACATCATGAATCTTCTCCAACTCAGGAGGCAACCTCAAGCGGTAAGCTACAAGACCTACATGCTCCACAACCTCATACGGTCCAATAAATCTCAGACTGAGCTTTTCCTTACACCCAAACCGCATCACATTCTTCTAAGGTGATAAAAACACGCGATCACCAACCGCATACTCAATCTCCCCACACTTCAAATCCGTATAGGATTTTTGACGATCCGAGGCCGCTTCCAAGCGATCACAAATAAGCTTTATTTTCTCATTTGTATCTTTCAACACATCCTGCTTTGAAACATGCTTTTCTCCGACCTCAGCCTAACACAAAGGTGTACGACACTTCCTACCATACAAGGCCTCACATGGCGCCATTTGTATGTTAGCATGATAACTATTGTTATAAGCGAAAGGATGATAAGAAGTACTAAAAATTCAATCGTGTACCCAAAGCCCGATGCAAGCACTCCCAAAACCTTGCTGTAAACCATGAATCCCTATCCGAAACTATGGACTTGGGCACCCCGTGCAAATGCACAATCTCAGCAATATACAGATCCGCCAACTTATCCAAGGTATACGTTGTATGCATTGACACAAAATGTGCACACTTCGTAAACCAATTAACAATCACCCAAATGGAATCCTTCTTAGCTGGCATCAATGGTAGCCCAGACACAAAATCCATGTTGATTTTCTCCCACTTCCATTCCGGTATCCTTATCGGTTGCATCAACCCGAAAGGAAACTGATGCTCAGCCTTGACACGCTAATATAGCATACATCTAGCAACAAAATCAACTATATCTTTCTTCAAACCAACCCAATAGTACTCATCTTTTAAGCCTCGATACATCTTAGTACTACCGAGATGCATAGCAAAAGGACTAGAATGTAATTCGGTCAAAATGGTACGCCTCAACTCATCATCATTAGGCACCACCATTTGATCCTTGAAACACAACACCCCCATCATCATTAAAGTGAAAATTCATCGGATTTCCATGCATGATATCCTTAGCATATGGTACCAATGCCTCATCAAAAGGCTGTTTGTCCTTAATCAATCTGTGTGACAAAGATGAGTTTACTTGCAACTCATCCAACAAGCCTCTATCCCGTGTCACACTTAAATGCGCAAACATCACCCTGAACTCCACCACAACCTTCCTACTCAAGGCATCAAACATAACATTAGCCTTTCTCGGATGATACTCAATCGTCAAATCATAATCTTTAAGCAAATCCAACCACCTACGTTACCTATGATTCAAATCTTTTTGCGTCATTAAGTATTTCAAACTCTTGTGATTTGTGTACACAGCACACTTCTCACCATAGAGATAGTGCCTCCAAATCTTCAATGCAAACACAATAGCAACAAGCTTAAGATCATGCGTAGGATAATTGCGCTTGTGCACCTTCAACTGTCTAGATGCATAAGCTACAACTTTTCCTCATTGCATCAAGACACAACCCAAGCCTACATTTGATACATTGCTATAAACAACAAACTCCTTACCGACTTAGGTTGAATCAAGATTGGAGCTTGCGTCAAAGCCTCCTTTAACTTTTCAAAAGCTTGTTGTCTATCCTTCATCCACTCAAAATGGGCATTTTTCTGCAACAACTTGGTCAAAGGAGTAGCAATCCTCGAAAAACCATCCATAAACCGACGGTAATAACCAGCCAGCCCAAGGAAACTACAAACTTCCGATATAGACTTAGGTGACTTCTAACCTACCATCGCCTCAATCTTGTATGGGTCAACCCGAATTCTTTCGGCTGACACAACATGCCCAAGAAAGACAACCTCCCTAAGCCAAAACTTACACTTGCTTAACTTGGCATACAACTGATTATCCAATAATGCCTAAAGCACAATCAGCAAGTATCTATCATGATCCTTCTCAGTACGATAGTACAAAAGAATATCATTAATAAACACAACCACAAACTGGTCTAAAAACTCATATAATACTCGAATCATTATATCCATGAACGCAGCCAGTGCATTGGTCAAACCAAATAGCATCACCAAAAACTCGTAATGCTCGTACCTCATACGAAAAGTAGTTTTAGGTACATCCATATCATTTACTTTTAATTGATGATACCCATACCTCAAATTAATCTTAGAGAACACAAAAACATCTCTAAACTGACCAAACAAATCATCAATCCACAACAAAAGATACTTATTCTTAATCGTCAACTTCTTCAGTTGTTGAAATCAATGCACGTCTGCATTGTACCATCCTTCTTTTTCACAAACAACACTAGCGTACCCCACAACGAAACACTAGGCCTAATGAACCCTCGATGAAGTAACCCTTGAAGTTGCGTTTTTAACTCCTTCGGTGTTATGCAATAAGGAACAATAGACACCGGAGCTGCATTTTCATATAACTCAATGCCAAACTCTACTTTTCTATCTGGTGGCAAACCCAGCAACTCCTCTAAAAAATACTCGAAAACCCACATATCGTATGGGTATCATAAACACGCACCTCTTTTGATCCCAGATTCATGATATGAGCTAAGAACGCTTGACAACTAGAATCCATCATAAGACTCACTTCCAGAGCCAAAACAACATTGGACAAGAACTTACCGACAACTACCACTTCGTAATCATCAATAACTTTTAAGGAAACTCGCTTGGTTTCAAAATCTACTACAACCCTATGCTCGGTCAACCACTTTATGCCTAAGATTACATTAAAATTGTGAAATAGAAACACTATCAAATCAACTGCAAACACATAGCCTTAAATCGTTAAAGAATATCTCCTATATAACCTTCTCGCAATGACCGTCTCCCCGAAAGAACTAGTTACTTGCATACCCACATCTAACACTTCTACGTGCATATTAAGCAAATGCGCATGCTCACGCAAGATGTATGAATGTGTAAAACTAGAATCAAACAAAGAAAACAATGAGTAGAGATTGCAATGTAAATGTACCGCAATCACATCGGTGTCATTACGTCTTTTCGCGATGTGCATACACCATCGGCCATGACCACGACCATGACCATGACCATGATGCAAAACCGTAGGTTCCCCGGCCTATCCACCACCACCACCAACAAACAATCACGTCTTAAATAATCACTCGATCCATAACTCTAACAAGAATTAACAATAACGGTGGTAGGATCCTGTCCCTTATGAGATAAACGTAAGCAGTCTCACCTCATGTGATCATGTGATCTACAAACCCAGCAAGTATTATGTGATGCTCTAGCCTAGGTACCAAAACCCTACAATCCTCGTCCAGCACTACCTCTACCTCGCCTCAAATTAAGGCGATACCTTCTATCACAGTGCTTCTTAAATTGACCACTACCGGAACCATAATTTTTGACTCTTTTGCCGAAGCCAGAACCTTTCACACGAGCTGATAAACCCAGGTTCTGCTTAATTTCCTTCATCCGTATAACCAACACGTTGAAATCAGTGTAATCAGAAGCCAACATATATGACTTAAAATCATATACCAACCCGTAACAGAATTGGTCACAACGACCCCTCTCATCTTGTACCAGTTCAGGAGCATACTGGCTCAACCGAACAAACTGTACATTATACTCTGCCACGGTCATATTGCCTTGAACCAAGGCCATGAACTCGCGCTTCTTCTCATCCAAGTATATAACTCCCAGATACTTCCTCTTAAAGACAGCTCGAAAGAAATCCAGGTCACATCACCAGGCTCCATGCCTGCGGTCACGGTACTCCACCAACTATAGGCATCTCCCTATAACAGAGATACAACACATCCTAGCCTACAGGCATCATTGCACCCTATTTGCTCCAAAATATGATTGGTACTGGCAGACCACTCCTCGGATACCTCGGGGGCCAACCCTCTAAACTCAACTTCTCCTAGACTATGCAAGCGTTCCAACGGCAACCCCGTCTGCCCAACAGTTGGCGAAGGCGTATGCACTCTAGCAACAACAACTTGAAATGCTCTGGTCATTGCCTGAATCAAAAGCGTCCTATCACCCAACAGTGGCCCAGCTGGCTCAGGTGGTACTTCTTCCACTTCTATAGGTGGATTAGGCGGAGGGGGTGGCAAACCTTGAATAGGTATAACATTCACCCGATTCCCCTGCCCAACGGCAGCAACATTCGTACTAGCCCTCAATTCTCTCATCGGTCCCATCATGCTAATATATCTAAGGCATGATAATCACATCAAATAAAAATAAATAGGCCAGCCTCAAGTGAAGATCCAAGACTTCCATTTCAAACTAAAACATTTCAGACTATAGTAATAAGGTAATGTGTCCCCACAAAATATCCTCTAACATGACATATAACAATTAACGCACATATAAACAATCACCGTACATAGCTAACAACAGCAATCAATCAATAACAACAATCTAACAATCATAACCTCACCCAATTATCGTAAACCTGACTTTGATACCACCGAATGTAACCTCTTCGACCTGGCCTAAACGACCGACCGAATCGAGTGAGCTACATTAGGTTTGCTAAAACAAAAACAAGAATGACTAACTAAGATTAAGTCCATTTTTTTTATTTTGTCTAGACGCAACATTACGTTCTAAGGTATGCATGTTGGCAGTGGGTTAAATTTTAACTGAAGCGGGCATCGAATTGACATCCAATTACGTAAAATTGCAATTTAAGGATGAAATTGCAAATCTGGAAAGTTACGAGGACTTATTTAAAATTTGAGTTACCAACCCTCAATTAATCAGATTACATGTTTGCTTGCCAAATTTCAGATGAAAACAAAAATCCAAACTCATACAATTGCATTCAAGAACATTAGGGACCAAAATGAAAGAATCATAAACCTCAGATTACACATTAACAGAATTAATAGTAGCCGGTATCGGTACAGATGAACCTGTGCTCATACGAGGCTTCAATCCAACAGGGTCGTACCGTTACATGATCAAGGCGTATCGGTACGCAAGCACGTTTGCAAAATCTTGGATTCAAATAGCTAAAACCCGTACCGATACGGCCTCCCGTGTACCAATCCCTAGGCCTTTTTCCAGCTTACCTCGATACAAGTCCCCACGTATCGGTACGCTCAGACTTGTAATGTCCACTTTTGCTGGTTTTTCATACAATCATAGATTCAAACATGTTCTAACAACCAATAAACATATACACCATTAAACTATAGGTCAAACCATGTCATAATACGAAAGAAACATGATCAAACCATAGCAACATACTTTGATCATAAATCTAGAGGCATGCTTCCTAGAAACCAATCCATCCAACGCACAAAACGTAAATCCACATCAAAATCAAGCATGTAAAACCTCACACAACTTCACAAAAACAATATAAACTTACACATAATGGGAGTTTAGCAAATAACCCTCCCAAACAACAATGTACCCAATTGCCTTTATTACTACTAGTCTAGTTCAAAAACCATACTTTTGAATAGTTCAAGTCATTGGATTCATCTTCGCTTGCTCGCTGATTCCAACCTTTTAATTCTCTGCATTGATGGAAATAGAGAGCATAAGCACACTAGGCTTAGTGAGGAATGCTCAAAACAAAACACTATCAATGCAATTAAAACCGTTTTCCAACTCACATTGAGTTCACCATTTAAAACATCTTTCAAAACATCATGCTTTACAAACTATGCACTTAAAAACTCCATAAATATGCATATTAAACTATATGCAACATTATCATGGATCAACAATAAAATCCCATTTGCAATCCCTCAATTTAAGCTTTCACATGCATAACAACCCACATGCAAGGCTTAAAGAGTAAACATGTATAAATCATCATTATACAACATAATCCACCAATATGATACATTATCAATTATATTGGCTTTCAAGTGATCATAAACTAAGTTCCACTTTACAAAATATTACATCGGATACATGGATTCAACAAGTGTTATTTCAACACTTCATACAATCCCAACCAAAATTAAGGTACGATCACAACTAGGTTTCGTCACAACCCAATCATCGATTAGATGTATATTCCGCTAACGGGAGTTTTCGGTACCATATAACCCTCAACCGTTAGGGTACTCGTGGTGGAGTATTTAGTACACATAAACCCCTTAACACCCGAGATGACTTATTATAGTGCACTATCAATCCTATGGTCGGCCGACTATATCCGATAAAATTTTAAACCACATCACTTGCCAATATAATTCATTATTAACCATGTACCTCATTGTTTTTAAATGCAACATTCAAAGATATTTCCAATGCATTAAACCATGCATTTACAAGTATTCCTTATACTTACATGGATCATTTTCCCAATGCATCTATCATCAATATATGATCATAAATCAGTATAAAACATACTCAAAACATGCTTAAATAGTAAGTACCATGTAATTCAAAAATAATTGCATAAAATCAATTTCGCTAAAGCACGACCAAGGGAGAAATCTTAACATACTTAGTTTCGAGTTTAAACCAGTGTTTCAAGATTAATTTAGACTCCTGAAATAAACTTTAAACCATTTCAAATATGAAATTCACGTTGTCACTCACCAACTACGCAAAACTTCATCCGTCGATGCAAATTACTCCTCTAAAGCTTCCAAAACGATGCCACAAGCTTGAGGATCAATCACCCATAATTTAACCATAGAAAAATAGAAGATTAAATACATCTAAATGCATTCAAAGACTCGGCAACATTAATTTACAACAACTTTAACCAAAACCCCTCCACAACAACCGAAATCAACATCAAACACCTTCCAAACTTAACCCAGTCAAAACCTAAAGGTTTAATCCATCAATTACCTTTAATTAACATCCAAAAACAGCCTAACATCATCCTTATACCTCCAGCATTCATAAACACTCATAACTCACCAAAAACACAACACTAACAACCTAGGAAATTAGAGATTCACTTAGTTTCGGGATTCCAATGTTAAAACCAACTTATCAACATTATTAACCATCAAAATTATGATTAGAACAAATCAATAACTCAACAAAATAGATCCAAAAAGAAAATCACTTAATCTTATCAATTAAACCTTGATTTAACCAATTTCCATAATTAAATCATTAAAACTCATTAGAAAACATTAAATAAGGATTAAATACTTGGGAATTTCAGTAAAGAACCATTCATTAGAGGAGAATAATGGACCTTACATCTAATGAGTGAATTTTCTCTCAGTTGGATGTTTTACTCTTGAAAAACAAAGGAAAATAATGAGATTTTGGAAAACAAGATTGAAGAATCCATTAGAAATCAAGAATTTAAGAAATCAAAAACATTACCTCAAATATTTGATGCAAAAGAGAGTGTTTAGCAGAAGAAACTTTGAGAGAAAAAGTTACGTCACAAGTGGTTTTAGGAAAATAACTACATTTCCTTAATTAAATTCCCTTCAATTCACTAATTCAAACTCATTTGAAATAATCCAAATTGATAGAAAAATCAGGTTAAAATATTTGGTAAATTTGCTCCTTAAAGATTCTAAGATTTGACCCTTTTTCAAAATAATCACTAAAAATAGATTTTCACTATTTACATTTTGGACACTAGCCAAAATGTCCAATTTCCAAATTCAATTTTTCAAAATTTAATTTACCGAATATATTAAATAATGATTTTAGGATATTTTTCCATATATTTCCTCACACAAAAAAATTTATTCCGATTTTTATCCTGAATCCGACTCGAATCTCTAATCTCGGTCCACCGGATCATCTAATCAATCTAGAAACTCCTAGGGCCCAAACCAGGACGTTACAAATAATAGAAAAAAAAAGATGTCATCTGTAATTACCCAAACAATGTCTGAATTTAATGTAAAGTAAACCACGTTAGAGATATATATGATGTAAAAGCATCCATTTTGTACTCAGTTTTCGGATATCAATACAAAAAAGAAGGATTCCAGAAGGTAGTCTCTTTATTCATCTTTGCATATAAAAATACAAATAGAGTTAGGGTTTTTACCTTCGAGTCATTTAGTTTTTCGGTAGTCCTAGAATATCTCGATGATGGACATGCCCCCATCCAATGATAAGCCCTCTACCTTCAAGGCTAATGGTGGAATCAGATGGTTATGGTTCTAAAAAGGGTAGTTTAAAAAAGAGTGGTTTGATTCGTTTTTTAAAAATAATTATTTTTTGAGGATTTTTGGTGGTCACCAACGCCGGTGAACGGCGGTCGATGACATTTCGCGGCCGTCAGTACGACCTAACCTCGCCGAAATCTGGGGATAAGCTCAGAACCTAATGAACGCACGACGGCGTTCATCCAAGTTCTCAAAGAGAATTGGGGCATTTTGGAGAAAGCTAAAAAATGAAACATGGGTTGATTTTTGACCTAAAACTGTGTTTTATACTTGATCCAAAAATTAAAATTGGTCTAATTATCCTATAAATCTCTCTGCGTTTTGGAGTTTATACCCGCGGTCCTTCTGCTTTTCCAAATCACCCCCGAAGTTCCTGCAAGTTTCCAAATGTTTTCAATTTCACCCTTTATTTCGGTTTAATTAATTTTCTAACATTCTAATTACCCCTTCGCCCCTCTGCTTTCAGTTTACCTTTCAATTTGGTCCAATCCAGTGGTATATTCCCTTTTTTAGCTCTTCGTCTTTTATTATTTTGTTATTTTGTCCATGTCTTCATGCAGTATTTAATTTCAGGTATGCATTTTAATTTTAATTTTAATTTTAATTTAATTTAAGTACTGTTTTTTTAATTTAATTTAAATTAGTTCTTATTATTATTATTTTATATATATGTGTTTATGTTTATGTTTATGTATTCTTGTTTCATATTATTTTATGTACTCGTACTTTGTGTTTTGTTGACTTTACTTGTTTGATATATGTTGTTCATTTTGTTTATTTTTGGTCGTTTATTATTGTGTTTTAATGTATATGTATATTATGTATATATTAAATATATATGTATAGTATATAGTATGTAGTATATGGTATAAGTATAGTATTTTGTATCATATATGTATTGTACGTAATATGCATATATATATATATATGTCATATACTTTATATGTGTTAAATTATGATTTTAATGCATATATATATATGTCGGTATATAATATAGCTTATATTATTAATATATACATTTGGATTATTACCGAAACCTAACTAAGTTCTTACATACGTATATAATACGTGAATACTATTATTTATAATATATGTATATAATATAGTTATATATGATATATTATCATAATATAGTTTTTTTTATATAATACTCGTAATTTGTCCGAGATTAGTACTATATTAGTAATCCGCTATAAATAAAACTAAATAAATATAGTAAAACCCTTAAATAAATAAATAACTCAAAAAAATGATGTTCAATGTTCATAGAAAGTCCAAGTTACATATAAAAATACTCAAAACCCGTTTAAAGCCCAAACTCTCATTACATTTATTTTTCTCGCCCATTTGCATACTAAACAAACACAATTGAGTATGATAATTCAATTTTCCCGCCCAAAATGCCACATGACAGTTTCCAATAGGTCCAAACACAAAGCCAAAGATATGTGTTTCCTCATTGATGAGTTAGTGCCAGCTGGGGATGACATCAGCGTCATGACATCATCTGTGATGTCATCTTCAGTCAACCCTATAAATAGGGAGAGAGAGAAAGTATTAGGAGGATTAGTGATCATTAGTTACCTACTATTAAAAATAGTAGTAAATGTAATAATAAATAAAAACAGAGAAAGGGTTTACATTGGAAGCTGAACTGTCGGAATCTAAAGGGTCAAATGTCACCAGAGCGACGTCAGAAGCACCAATAATCGTCGGAGGAAGCGCCGGCCGCCGTACAACTTCATCGCTGAAGGTAAAAATCTTCTCATTTTTGATTACCAGCAAAATAAAAATGAAATATGTTAGATCGAAATGAAACAAATAAAGAAAAATAGAAGGCAAATGTAAAAAGAAGATCGGAGTTCATTTCTATGGTGGCCGAAAAGTCTGTGAGCGTGATAGAGTTGAAAAGAAGGTTTACAGGTAGCTTAGGTGGGAGAACTCGGGAGAATTCTTTCGAATTCGAGTAGATTAGATTAGGTGGGCGAAGAAAAGAAATCCTGTCGGATTTAGGCTTAGATTTAGGTTGAAAATTGAGGAAAAATTAAAAATTTTAGGGTTTTTGGTCGGCGGTAGATAGTGGCTGGAAATCGCTCTACGGCGGTGGACGATGGCCGAAATGAAAGAAAAAATGATCGGAAGTTTGCCGGCAACGCCTGCGACGGTCGACGAACAGTTTTGAGTGGTCGGAGTAACGTAGAAAAAGATCGAACGGCGGAGGTTACAGCGTAATGTTACCGAAAAAGATGAACACTCATCGTGTTCTTGATGAACTCGTTGAATGTTCATCCGAAATCATGAACTTTGATCCGTTTGGATCCTAAATATGGGTTTATTTCGTGTTTTGGGGAGAGGATTTTAGAGTGAGAGAGAAGGTTGAATTGAAGAGAGAGAGTGAAAATAAAGTGATCAAGTTTGACTCGGATTGGGCTTTTTATAGCCCGGATTAAATGGGACTATTTTGGTGTTGGGTCAACTCGACCCGCGAGCTAGATTCGGGCTGGATGTTAGATCCGTGCCCTTTTATCTCGAATCTCTTATTTTGGCCTCCCAATTTATAGAATCTTTCAATTCAGTCACTAAACTCTTGTAATTTAGCTCTCAAGTTTGCAATTTAATTCAATTTAGCCCCTATTTTAATTATTTATTGTTTTAATTTAATTTAATTGTTTAAATAATTGCTTGTTTCATGATTTAAAATAAGGCATGTAGTATAATTGTTTAGATAATTAATTGACTTGGCTTTAATTATTTAGAGCCTCTGAAATTTAGGTTCTTTAACTAATTTAAATAATCGAAATAGGGAGACAAGAAAATAAATGAATATCAAAGATGAGATTTTAAAGTCCTAAGTTGGATAGTACCTCATAGTAATGAGAGGTTATCCAAGGGAGCTTTTTAATTGAATATTTAGTATTTATTTGAATTTAAAACATGATAATTACACATAGCTAATTAAATTAAAGTTTAATTAGGGAATAATTTTAAGTAATTAGAATCATTAAATAAATAGGAATATTGTTAAGTTAGGGTTTAATATGGATAGTGCACAAACAATTGGGTGTTATCACATAAACCTCAAAATTCGATAATATTCATAGTTTTTAATCAATTCAATTAATTTGAGCCCTTATTAAGTTAGAACATAAAATTAACAAGAGAATAACTTGACATGCATTAAAAACCTTTTGTGTGGGAATACATTTTTGAATATGAATTGAAGTATCCTAAAGTAACTGGATGTTTCAAAACTCATATTCGTTTAAAAATTTATTTTCTTACAAAAGGATACATCCATTTAGAATGAAAATTCATTTAATGATTAAGGATTAAATTAAATTTAAATTATTGTTCAAAATGCCACGTGAAATTAAAAGGTATCGATAACGGGCATTTTGTGGGGTGCTAATCCTTCCCCACACGTAACCGAATCCCAAACCCTAATTTTAAAGAAATGAATTTCTGGTTGTTTTATGATGTCCGGTCTACCAAAGTGACAGTGGCGACTCCATTGTTTTCAAAATTAAAGGAAATTTCGATTTAATATGAAACCCCCTAATTTTCAGGATTAAATGAACTAAAATGAACAAAAAAACCCTGATTTCTAAAAAAGAACTAATCGTCAGGCTATTTTCACACATCAATTTTAAAAATGGTCGCGACATTCTATACCGTTTATGTGTATATTTTTGTTGGCGATATATGTTGTTAGATTCTTCATTTTCTCACATGCATTTTATGTTTGTATCTTATTTTATTTTATTTATGTCACTATGTGTTTACGAATGTATTTGATCATGCATCCTTATTTGCCATATTTGATTAATTGCATTAATCTAGTTTAATACTCGAAGTCCTAATATCTTAGTGGGAGTGTCGTCCTGAGTCTTCAGGCGTTATCGTCTTTGGTATCGTTGGTTGCGAGTTAGGTTACGTTTGATTTGTATGACCATGCATTCATGTATCTTAAGAATTATTAATTAAGTTAGGTCAAATTTAAATTTTTTCTTAATTAAATGTGATACAACCCTTAGGTACCAATTTGTGGGTGTGGTGGGGGTGCGAACCTTTCCCCACTCGTAACCGACTCTCGAACCTCTAGTTTGTTTTTTCAGTGTCTGGTCTACCTTAACCAAGTGACCGGCGGCGACTCTCAGTTCTTATTTCTTAATACGAGCTTTTTCAAATTCCCCCGAAATCAAATTTTTCAAAGCGAGGGAACACTTTATTTTAGAGATAATCATTTGACCTGATTTTATAGGGTCAAGTTAAAAAAAAACGTATTAGTTCGTGTTTTGTGAAGGATAAGGTTAAATCAAGTTAGATTCAAGTTTAGGATTAAATATGGATTATTATCAAATGCACAAGAGGTGAATTTTTTTTTTGTTTTTATATGAGCCTTAATTTTAGGGTTTAGAGTTTCAATTTAGGGTTTAGAGTTTATGGTTTTAGTGCAGGGATTTATAATTTAGGGTCCATGGTTAAAATTTTAGGATTTAGGTTTAGGGTTTAGGTTTTAGGGTAATATGGTTAGAGATTTAAGTTTTAACATATAAACCCTAAATTTAACATATAAACACTAAATTTTAACCATAAACCTAAAATTTTATCAATAGCCTCTAAATTTAAAACTACTACATTAAACCCCTAAACTATAAACCCTAAATAGAGTCCTTAAACCCTAAATAGAGTCCTTAAACCCTAAAACTAAGGCTTGTGCATGGAATAATTACCCTTAAAATATTCAATCACTCGAGGTACAAGTGTAATTTATCTCTATATATTTAGAGGTAATTGTTATAATGTCGTCCTCTATATATTTTTTCTTTCAATTAGCTCCATATTTTGTCATTCTCTTATATATAGAGAGATAATTGTTATAAAACATAAAATTTGTTATATTACGTCAGATCAAGTCAGAGTGACTGCTTACTGTGAATTTCTCTAAATTTATGTCAGTCGGGTGTAAGATAAAATGGCCTAATACTCAAGCCGGATCGAGCAAAAATCTAACTCATGATCATCCTTAATTTATCCTAAAATTATATATTTATATAGTGTTTTTTAATTGTAAATATATACAGAATATTTTTTATAATTTACTTTTAATAGTTAATTTTAAGTTTACACATGCGTATTTATTTATTCAGATCCATATGATTAGGGGTAGGGGTGTGCAAAAAAAAAATTCGATACAAATTTTTGAATATTCGATCCGTTTTTTATTTTTCGGATAATTTGAATCAGATATATGAAAATTTCGGATAAGATACGGATAGTTATTTCACATTCAGATTGGATATCCGACATATGAAAATTTAATTTTTTTATAGATATGAATCTTGTTATATTCGATATTTTTACTTGTTATATATGAAAAATTGATATTTCCATGGGTGAGTCTACCACGCTCGACGAGCACCGCTAAACACCCCTAAATGACGAGAACCGTTGAGCACCATTAAATTTAATTTATAAAGATTAAAAATTTAAAGTACTCAATGTATAATTATAAATTATTTAAACATATAATTATTAAATTATTTAAAATAAAATATTAATTAAATTATTTTCCATATATAATATTTTTAATTTTTTTCAAAAATAATTGGATCAAATACCAACCATAGTCAATTTAAAAAACGTAAGTCCAAAACCCAAAAACCCAAACCCTAAATTTGAATATTGAGTTTAGGCTTTAGGCTTTATGGTTTTGGTTTCAAGTTTAGGGTTTTAGGTTTTAGATTTAGTGTTTAGTGTTTTAGGTTTATGGTTTTGAGTTTTGGGTTTAGGATTTAGTGGTTGGTATTTTATCTAATTATTTTTTAAAAAGATTTAAAAATATATATAGAAAATAATTTAATTAATATTTTATTTTAAATAATTTATAATTATATGTTTAGTTCTTGAGATTTTAATTTTTTATTAATTAATTTAATGGTAATCAGCGGTGCTCATCGTTAGTGGTGCTCAGCGGTGCTAGTCAAGCGTTGTAGAATTTTCATATTTCCATGGATAAAAATCTTGTTATATTCAATAATTTGTTGATTGTTATATTCGAAAACCTAAAATTTTTATGGATAAGACCGTCAAATTAAAAAATAATTAACTCAAGTCATAAATTTAGATACTCAGATATCCGATCTAAAAAAATTGGATACACGCAAATTTCGGATAGGATATGGATCGCTAAATTGTCTATCAAAAAATTTCGAATATCCGAAACGTGCACCCCTATAATTAGGGGTGAACAAAACTCAACTTGACTTGAATTTTTTTTTAAAGATTTTCAACTAGATTCGACGTGAAAAATTCGACTCAAAAAAATTTCAAATAAAGTTTGAATTATAAAATGTGAATTCAAATAACTCGAAATTTTAGTAATTAGTTGATCGATTTTTAAGTTCGAGTGGAGTCATCCAATTCTACCTGATATGTATATATATATATATATTGAATATGGTTATAAAAACTCGTTTAAATTGAAACTAATTAGTATCATAACATAATAAATATTTACCATTGAATTTAAACAGAAACTCGAACAACTCGACTAAATTTCGTAAAACTCAATTTAAATTTAAAAAATCAAATAAAACTTAAGTTATAATATATAACACATCAACTTGACTAATTTAAAATTTCTAGACTCGACTTAATCAAATTTTCAACCCTACACATAACCATATGCTAGAAGAATAGAATCCCAAGTAACAAGGTTTGGGGGTTGGACGACCCTTGTGTAGGCCATCAACTAACAATATTGAGTTGAGAAATTCCATCAAATTTCTTAGTCCATGTGACGAAGCTTACAAGAGGGCTTAAATGAAAAATAATTGCTTAAAGAATATTTTTTTTAATTTTAGATGTTTAAATTTTTTTAGGGTAAAATATTTAAATAATTATTCAATTTTGTTTTATAATTTATTTTGGTCATTAAATTTTAAAAACCCTCAATTTATTAACTAAATTTTAGTTTTTTACCTATTTTAAATTATTTTATTAATATTTTAATATAATATGACATATTTTATTATTATTAAATATAAAAATAAATTATATTTTATTTATTATTAAATACAAAAATTATAAAATAAAGTCCAAACACCCAAACTTCTCCCACCCTCACCGCCGTCACTTGCCGGCCACCCTCGCGTCATTTTCACCTGCGGCACCACCCATTCACCGGTAAATTAATTAAAATATTAATATATTTTTCAGAAACCCACCACTCCATCGTGGGTCATCACTTCGTCGTCTTGTGCCGCCACCGAAAATGAAGACCCATTGCAGCAGAATCTTTCAGAAACCCTTTCTGGGTTTTCTTCAATTTTCCTGTAAATAACTCGGAGTCATGTTTGTTTACAGTTTTCAGCCATGAAAATGAAGACCCATTGCTGCTAAAATAGACAGTTCCTTCTCCCCTTTGCCAATGTAGAAGAGAAAGTAAGTTCCTTTTGCAGTCTGATAATGGCGGCTGCAGTTTCTCACCCAGTTATTGCAAAATCCAAAGGCAAACAAGTCTCTTCAAGGTATTTGTCTCCTTCTCCTTCACCAGCAATAACAAATGCTAGTTCTACTTCAAAACCGGCTCTGATGACGGTGTTTTCACTTCTGAAACGGTCTCAATCCGTCAATCGGAGTCGGCCGGCGAAAATAACGCGAGTGAGGGTGGCCGGCAAGTGACGGCGGTGAGGGTGGGAGAAATTTGGGGTGTTTGGGTTTTATTTTATAATTTTTGTATTTAATAATAAATAAAATATAATATATTTTTATTTTAAATTATTTTTTATATTTAATAATAATAAAATATATCATGTCATATTAAAATATAAATAAAATAGTTTAAAGTAATCAAAATATGTTACAAAATAAAGTTTAATAAGTAAATTGAGTGTTTTTGAAGTTTAGTGACCAAAATAGGTAATAGAGCAAAGTTAACTAATGATTTAAGTATTTTACCATTTTTTAATAAAAATATGTGATCAAAATTTCAATCGTTGCAATTATAGGTGTCTGACAATTAAGAAATGTTAAAAATTATTGACCAATCAATTCTTGACACATAACACTAATTTTATTTTTAATTTTTTAAGAAAAAACCCAAATTTTTTATTTTGATAAAATTTTGAAATTTTTGTAACACCCCTAACCCTATCTAAGAGATAAACCGGATTAGAACGTGCTACTAACAAACAACCAGCAAACATGATTAACCTAACACTTTTTAATCAGACATGCAAACTGAAATCAAGGTAAATCTAATATTTTTTTACTCTTAAGAAAAAACTTCTAAGAAAGCGAAGCAATCGCTTACATAAATACACACACCATATAACAGGTCAGACTTTTAACTTTAACTAACAACCTTCTAACTTAGGAAGGATTTGCACTTAAATAGATAATCTACTATAGTGTATACATAAGCAAACCGAAAGTCCACATTAACTACGTGTCCACTCATAATATAAACATAAATTTTAAATTTCTTATTAAGAAATTCTACCTGTCTAAAAGAAAATTATACCTACTTTCCGATTAACATGAATACACTGGACGATCATACGAATGTTCTTGTCTTTCATGTTCTACATTAACTTCTAGATTACAATATCGACCATACAAAACCTGACTATTATAAAACATCTAAGTCATTATCTAAAATCATTTAAAAAGAATATCAATCCCATTGTTTAACATCTTGAGCTTGCATATTGTATTACTATTGTTAGACTCTTACTAAGTCAAGAACATATATCAACCATAATCAATTATACTCATCTAACATCTCCATTGATGATCAAATTAACTGCCCGTTACCAAAGAATTGACTTAGCCATTAAGCAAAATACTAGACCACACCAAGGCAATTAAGGTCTATATTGCTAGATTTTGAACATAAACCAATCGCAGCTTATATAAAACATTTAGGTGGTTATCATGCGAAACATATAAATAATCAAACCATCACCAAAACTCTACTAGCTAATCAAACTGATAAGGCAAGAAAACACAATTAAATTACGTGCCCAATACAGAACTTGAATGATCAATGAATCATACACTTCAGAATGAATCATTATGAATCTAAATGCTACATGTGTCTTTAAAAGTAATGTGCCACCTTCTAGGAGTCCTAACGATAGTAATTCGTACCCTACTCAGATACATGTGATCCCGCCTCAACACAGGAGGAGTCCGAAAGTACACATTATCCTGAAATGTAACAAGGAAACTAAATAAGCAAATAAGATGCTTAGTGAGGTAACTATATAAACCAAACGAGAATCAAATCTTCATATATCAATTTCCCTTCTATACTAAATATGTAACCAGTTTGAATACTTTCAGTACATTTATTTGAGAGGTTCAGAAGTAGCTCTAATAATCAGATCGAACTATTCAAGCTTTGCTTTTAACCGATTACATTCCTTTTTATCTACGAGACTTAAATTGTGACGACATGCTTTATTCTTCAAATGCATTCAACCGTTTTCAAAAATTGCTTACCACACAATGGTTCAAGCCCTTTATACGGAAGTAGCTATATATGTGTTAATGATCATACTCTAACTTCATGAAAATGTTTAATTAACATTAATTATGCATTTTCCAACCAACACTCCTTTTAACTTGTTTATCTCCCATTTAAATATTTCAAGAGAAATCAACTAAGATATTACTTGCTACATAAGTTATCTATTACAACTCGTCCAAAGCATGTACTATCATATTAGATAGTATATCATTTCAATCCATTCATCATTCACCTCATTTTAACATGTAAGATTCGTATATATATGTATTGTGATATTCGATAGGTCTAGTCGCCATTTCAAGAGAATTCAAACAAAATATAACATGAAACTCATAAGTAAGTTATGAGTTGTAAAAAGGATATTATCAAAACATGCTCAATCACTCAATTTCATTATCAAGCCGATTTATTCTTACAAATATGCATTTATATCTTTCAATCAAGACCTATGATTTTTCTCAAGGAAGAGTTACAAGAATCACATAGATTTTCTATACTTATTTAGCAAGTTATTATTATACTTTAAGGTTTTAGAGGAATCCTCTTAAACCCTTCACTGTTAACTTAATCAATCATGGATCCGGGCTTGAACAATCAAGCCAATTAAAGCAAATCATTCAAACTACATAAGTGCTTAAATAGATAATCGAACAAGAATGGATTTACTAACCTTCCATCTTAAACATGTACAATATTCATTACCATTTCCAAAATGTAAGCTACTCACATCTATCCAATTCTCATCACAAACATAGCATAGTTCGAACCTTTTCCAGGGACACATAGTCTAATCTTTATCAAGGAATCATAGTCCATCAATCATCAAGGGATCACAATCCAAAATACTCAATTCATATTCTCAAGATTCACTATTACAAATTTTTAATTTAACCTTAGCCTTGATTGACAAGTTAACTAGACACTCGAATTCAAAACGAGGAGTAACAACAAGGGTACACAAAGTACCAAAATAAGGGTATACAAAGTACCGAATTTATCTCATTATTGAACAAGGGTACCAATCGTACCAATAGATCATTTGATCTTTAACAACAAGGGACCGTAGTCCCAACTAGCGAGCTCGACAGACTCTATGGCATGCCAATTGTGTCTAAACTAACTTGAATCAAGGCTTTATTGCTTTATTTGTTATTTATTCAACCAAGAGGCATTGTGTGCCTTAAATCATTAACTTAATTCATTCAAAACACAACCAAGTCTAATCTCAAGGCAACTACGAGAGTATAACATAAGTAATTCAAGCATATTTACCTCAAGGCACTCGTCTTATACTAGCATACATTCGAATTCCACATGCACAATACAACAGAATACCAATCATTACTGAAATTTAATATTTAAAGAATTCAGGACAACCTTAGAATTGTCCCTAATCTAAATTAGGCTTACTTTCAAGGCCTTATAACCAACTTTTTATGTACTAAAGCATACACAGTTTTCTTTGTATTTATTATAACGTACTACAATTCTTAGTTTCATAATTAGAATCTCAATTAACATGGTTTAAGGCATAATAGGTTAAACACCAAAATCTTGTCATCATATAGCTCAATTCAAGCTCAAGATTTGACCAAAGCTTAGTCAAATAGAGGTATCTTATCAAACAAACCAGATTATACCATTGAATTTAATCTAAGCTTATCATTGAACAAGCAAATTTCATCACAAAGGATTTCCCATATTAAAATGGGTACCTTAAATCTGAGCTTACATTTCCATAGTTTAATTTGATGGTGAAACTATATATTTAGGATAATTAAATATGCTTCGGGAGATAATAGACCTATCCCGAGACTTCACAGTTACACTCACCTCTTATCCCGATGTTACGGGATACCTGAATCCTCCACCACAACTCGCTACATATCCAATTCCTTCCTAGCTTCTTCTTAATCTAAATATAACAAGAATATTTAATTGTATATATTATAATCAATTCTATCCATCAGATATACACCAAACAAAGTAGTTCACACTCAAAATAAAACATTAAATCATTCGAATCTGTCCATTTAAACATGTGTTCATACAATTCACTTAAAGCAAGTCCTCCACCCAACTTGTACACGTCATGTAACATTACAAAACAATCTATGATAGTTCAAACAATTCCAAACAGTCCAATTTCAAGAATATTTACATTTAGGTACACCAAACAACCTCCATACTTCTAGTATACCAAAACAGTCCATTTTTTTAGCCAATTCAAGACTGCATTTTAGACTTTTTGTCCATAAATACTTAATTATAGTTCCATTTACTAACAAGTACAATGTACATATAATTTTATTCACTTACACACAATCAAAACTGACTTTATCACAAGTAAGTTCACAAAACAGTCTAGCATAGCCACAAAACAGCCCCTAAAATCTGAATTTGACAAAGCAGCCCCTATACCAAGTATTTCAAAGAAAATCCTTTGTTTTAATTCACCAATTCAGCCCTGTTTTCAAGTTATAAATCAGTCTCTGAATTTTTCAAAATAGCCCTCCAATAAACATAAAAACAGTCCCTCGGTTTAGAAAAGTTGTCCCCTGTTTTAACTTTGCAAATCTGCCCAATTTTTTTTTATCAAAACAGTCCCACACTATTCATTCTAATCATAAAACAGCCCCTGCATAATTAAGCAAAATTTTCTCCTTGGTTTAGACTATCTAAACAGTTCCTAATTTACTTATGTACACATAAACAGTTCAGAATTTATGTAATTACAAGTATAAATACAAAACAGTCCAAAACACACCTTCGTTTAATCTCATATCCTTAGGTTCGATTGTTAACAACTTAAAGACTTTAATCTCAAGATTATTACTACCATGAATATCTATAAATTAACACTTTGAGGTTGTCCAAAAGCATTCCAAAACAGAACATACACATGGGGCATTCAATTGTTTCAATTTTTGCACTTAATTATACACCAAGACTTCCAATCATAATCAAGCATACTTTACACCCTTAATTTATATCACTCCAAGGTTCAAACACTAAAGGACTCATTCTGAAACAATTAATCATCCTATTCAGATTGTAAATTCATAATACGTAACAACTTTAACACCTGATTCATTCGAACATAACCCAGAATTTATTATGATCACACACATATTTATAATCTCAAATCAGTCCACAATTCCTTTGTATATACTTATTTACACTCTCTATAATTCAGCATGCTTTCCATTATGCCAAACAATACAATTTTCTTATCTAAACACAGCCAGTCCATCCCACACGTGTATATATATATATATTCTTACCTTACTCAAAATAGTTTATGGAGCTTTCAATATATAAACAGGGCAGATTTAACATCTACATCCATCGAATAGTTCTTAGGATTTTTAATAGCTAAATTTGATCCTTCAATTTAACCTAATCATACATGATTTAGGGGAGAAGTTCACAAATTCAATGAAAATCAAAAGAGGAAAAGGGCATTTCACCTATCTCTTTGCTATTCGATCCACAATCCAAGTTTTGGAACCATGCTAAATCATCTTCCTCACTAAATCCATGGCTAGATTCATGCCTTCCTCCTTTCTCTCACATGGAGTCCACGACAAAATGAGGAATATGAAACCAAAGTCTTAATTGAATTCTCCCCTCTTGACTGATTCCTCCAACACATGGTCATTCACAAAGGTGACATGTATGTAAGCCCTCTAACTAAACAAAATTTTACATGCAAACCATACAATTCTCTATGTATTCAATTTGACCACTTCATAATTTAGCTAGCCCCTTATTCTTTTTTTTTAACTTTCGATTTTGGTCCTTAAATCCCTTGATTGTTTCTTTAAAGGCATCTCCAAACCATTTGGATCATATTCAAGTTGTTAACATCTTCTAGACTGTATTTTGAGATATTATAATTTTTACAAAATAGTCCCAAAATTCTTAAAACTCTCAGATCCAAACCCCCAATCGTTGTCGCTTCTGCCGCCGAGCGCCGCGCCTGAGCATACCCCTTTAGTTGCCGGAACTAGACGGTCATTTTCCCCACCACGACGTCACCGAAAATGTCGAACGGCGTGTCAGCCGAACGTCGAATGCGAAATCGAACATAAAACACTGAACGGAGCCTTGTTAAAAAACCTCTCTAAACCTAATAGAAGAAAAAGAGTACACAACTCAGTGTTTTTTTACAACATAGTAATGCTTAGTAACAAACACTTAAAAGCCTGGAAATGTAAAAACCTTACATGATATATCCAACACCTGCTTTTTTACAACATAGTAATGCTTAGTAACAAACACTTAAAAGCCTGGAAATGTAAAAACCTTGCATAATATATCCAACACCTGGGAGTCTTCACACGAGTCAGATAGATGCAAATAGTAAAGACCTAGTCACTTTACCACCAAAATCTGTTCCGAAACTCGAAACCCATGTCAATCCGCTATGAATAAATAGTCGCTTTGTCTATTAATACCTGCTTTTGCTAGGGAGTCTGCCGCGTGGTTGCATTATCTGTTAATAACATTGATTCGCCATCCACCTAATTTCAGTTCTAATTCTAAAGTTTTAATTGGATTTTATTTATTAATAAAAATTCAAATCTTGTCAAATACATGTTTATACGTGATTACTTGGATACGTGTTCCATAAGAACTGAACACTGAATATATATTGTAAAATACGCTCGTTAGCGTGAATCAATGATTACTTGATTTGTTTTGCTTTCCAAACAAATTAATTAATACATATAACATATATACGAATCAAGGGGTGTCGAGTACGGTCGCACTTTTAAAATTTATAATTTTTTATTAATTATTTAATTTTTATAATTTTACACCTTTAAATTTTTAATATATATTTTTAAAAGTTTATACCATCAATATAAAATCATACATTCATCCTTACATACACACTAAATATTTGATATAGTGGTAAATTTATATGATAAATTCATATTAATCACATGTTTGATCCTAATTGGACACTTAATTTATTATTATTATTTAGTTCTTTTTGTTTGAAGATTATATAAAATATGAAAATGACGTAAATATTATCATAATAATAGTTAATGTCGAATTTATTCTTGACATAATTCAATATATATTATAAGAATACAATAAGAATCAAAATAAGTATAAAGATATATAAGAATTCTCATTGGAGAAATTATTAGATAAACCATGTTCACCACGTCATTCGTGGTCCAATCAATTAGGTCCGTTCATCTCAAAATAACTACTTAATAACTACCCACTCTCTAATTACATGTAAGAAAAAGGCGATGATTCATCTTGAGAAAAAATAAGATAGACGTACTTGATTGGTTGGACTACGAATGACATGGCGAACATGGTTCATCTACTAATTTTTCCCTAATTGGACACTTTCAGTTAGTTAAGGAGTTGTTGAGAGATTGATGAATATGCAATTTTACTTTAAATAAAATCCTTCAAATCCATATACGGTTAAGATACACCTATATTTTTAAAATAAAAAAGTTTTATATACTTCTTAGATGGTTGAATTTGACCAATTATAATGATTGAGGTTAATATTTTTAAATAGAGTATAATTCACTTATTTTTCCTATAAAATGTTCTTACTATCCCACGTTAATTTTAACAATTTATTTTCACTAATATAACTATATTAAAAATGTATAAAAAGAACTCAACAAGTGTCCCAGTAAAAAAGTGGATGATGTTTATCATAGTAAATACGAGTTCGAATCGCTTTGCCTATAAAGTGTACACACATTGTCAAAGGTTAAGAATATGTATGAACATGTATGAGAACAAATATTAACTTGTAATCACCTTTAGACTATTCAAAATATATATATATATATATATTAACTTGTGTATTTTTCTTAAAACATGTATATAAAAAATTACTCGAAAAATAATTATTCAAAATAAAACGGTGTAATAAACCTCGTCACCACAATTGCATTGCGAGTTAATAAATAAAGTAAGAAAATTGAAGTTTTTAATACTTATTGAGAGATATTCCGACTCTTTCGGAAGAAGTATGTAAATTAGAGGTGAAGTCAGAAATTAAAAATTAATTAGATTAAAAATAAAATAAATAAAAGACAAAAAAATATTACTAATAAAATTTAATTTATTAATTTCAAGTAAAACAAATCTACTTTTACTTGTACACTTTACCACTAAACGAGAGCTATTTTATAATACTAAAACAAATTATAACTTGAAATTCTGCAAGGGCCAAATTAAAGAAAAATAATGGGTCGTAGCCCCTGCCAGCCCCTCATGTAGCTTCTCCCATGATGTAAAGTGTTGTTCGTTAGACGGTTGGTCAAAACTCCAGCAATCGTTATGTGTATGTGAGGTGTTTATGCGCAAATTTAGCCCTAAATCTAGTTTTCTAACTCCTAAGAGGGTGTTGGAAATTTGGAATGTAAAAACATGTAATCAAATGAGTTTCATGTCGGGTTTTATCAGGTCGAGTTCGTTTCAGATCAGGTTTATTTCAGGTCGGGTAAAAATGGTTCGGGTCTTAGTCAGTTAATTGACAGGTTAATTCAGACTCAAACGGACTTCAGGTCAGGTTCATTTCAGGTCGGGTAATTTCAAGTCGGTTTCGTTTCAGGTTGGGTTAATTCGGGTTTCGAATTCGTATTAAGTTTGAGTTTGGTACAAATAGTCAATAGACTTTGGGTATGGTCATTTCGAGTGAATTATTTAACGTCTTTCGACTTTCACGAACACGAATCAAATTAAAAATAAATATTAGGCACTAGAATGAACATAAATATCATCATATGATTCATATCTAAAATGTTGGAGTATATTACAAAAATTAGAAATTAATAAGGGTCAATTTTGGTGAAAAATAAAATTTTAGGGACTAACATGAACAAAAATATCATCATATTAAAAACATTGGACTAAATTACAAAAAAAAATGAATAGGGGTCAATTTGGAATAAAAATAAAGTTTTAAGGACTATAATAAACAAAAATATTAAATTAAAATTAAAAACATTGGACTAAATTACCAAAAAATGAATAGGGTCAATTTGAACTAAAAATAAAGTTTTAGGGACTATAATGAACAAAAATATCATCATGTTATAAACATTAGACTAGATTAGAAAAATTTAAAAATAAATAGTGGTGATTTTGAACCCTGAATCCCAAACCTCAACACCTAAATCTTACAATCACTAATAGTTAAAGTGCAAACTAAATCCCTAAACTAATCTTCATAACCCAACCAAACACTCAATTTGACACATTTACCCCTAAACCCCAAACCTCAACCCCTAAATCTTACAATCACTCATAATTAAAGTGCAAGCCTAATCCTCAAATCTCCTAATCCCTAAACTAATCCTATAACCCTAAACACTCAACTTGAAATATATATTATATTCATAAACCCCAAACCTCAACCCCTAAATCTTAAGATCACTAATAATTAGAGTACAAGCGTAATCCCGTAATCCCTAAAATAATGTCATAACCCTAATCACACAACTTGACACGTTTACCCTTAAACCTCAAACTTCAACACCTAAATCTTACAATTACTGATAATTAAAGTGCAAACTTAATCCCCTAATCCCTAAACTAATTCCATAACCCAAACACTCAACTTGACATCCCTAATTCCCCTAATATTGTGTATAATTATATTTAATCAAAGTTTATTATATGTTATAATAATAATAATGTCCCTCCAAAATTTATTATATGTTATAATAATAATAATTCAAACCTAAAAAAATTCCCCATTTTTTTATTATATGTTATAATAATTCAATACGTTTAGTACTAACTCGTTCAAAAAAATGGGAATTAAAGACATTATTGTTATTATTATAACATATAATAAACTTTGATTAAAATGGGGAATTATATGTTATGGTAATAATTTAATATGCTTAGTACTAACTCATTCAAAGTTTATTATATGTTATAATAATAATAATGTCCCTCCAAAAAAAAGAAAAGATTGTTACATCCTTCCAAAATTTTGGGTGGCTTATTTCTAATTCTCTCTAAAATTTTGGGTGGCTTATATCCTTCCAAAAATTTGAGACTAAAAGTAAATTAATATCAAACCTAAAAAATGGGTAACTTATTTCCCTCCAAAATTTTGTCTTTTCCCTCTTTTTTACCAATTGTCTTTTTTTACCAATTATTTTAGTTTAATTCAATTGAGTCCCAATAAATTAATTTAATTGAAATTCTACATTTAATTTTAGAATTCTTTTAATTATGTCTGTGATTTATGTTTCTAGATTTTAGTTTAGCTCAATTAGATCCTAAGTTTAATAAGTTAATTCAATTCAGACATTATTATTATTATAACATATAATAAACTTTGATTAAATATAATTATACACAAAATTATGATATGGATGTAAACATGTAATTGTACACATGATGACATCAACATGAAAGTTAAAACTTTAATTTAGTTCAAACTTGACAAATAATTTATATTGAATGAGTTAATACTAAGCATATTGAATAATTATTAAGCATTGAATTATTTAACAAAATTTTAAACTTAGTAGTGTCAAATGAATATCTAAATCTAATCTCTTTTTTTTGATATTTTTAATTGATTATATATGTATATTTAACAAAACGATTATTTAACACTTTAAATTGATTTTAAAAATTAATAATTTACATTTATCAACACTTAATATTTTATATTTATCAACACTTTAAATTCATCAAATCATAGACTTCCTCAATTACATGTCAGGTAAATATCAAACCAGGTCAATATCAGTTCAGGTCAACAATAGATCGGGTTCAAAATAAGTCAGGTCAATTAACAAGTCGGGTTCAAAACAGATCGAGTAAAATTGGATCTCGGGTCGATTCGGGTTCAAAATAGTTCAGGTCCAGTGCAGGTCGGGTTTTGGGTCCACAGTAATAGGTTCAATTCGGGTTCGAGTCATTCTCAGTTGAATGCAGGTCGGGTTTGATTACTATAGTAACAAGTCTTTTCGGTTTTGGGTCAACAACAGTTGGTTACAGATCAGTTTCTGATCATCGCATCCTCGGGTCAAACCAAGTTCTGACTCGAGCAGGTTTCAGTCGAGTTTTCGGATCGCGTCAGCTTTTTACATCCCTATTGGAAATGCACCCGTTAAGAGGATCGTGCGTAGTGCCACTGAAGTTGCAAAGTATTTACAAAAAGGGGAATTAAATCTTCCTTACCGTGGGGCTTGAACCAATTTCCTAAGACATATATAATATTTTAAAGCATCTTTTTTTTTTCTCAACAATATAATTTTTTAGTAATAAAGACGAGTCTTTCTCTGTTGTGTGCCTCTTTAAAAATCTCTCTAATTTAAAATGAAGGAAAATAGTACAACACAACCGGAGATACAAAAGATCATCAAAATACAATCCATACATCATAATACAAAACACACCTAGCAGAATATTATGATAAGCATTCCCCAACAAAACAAGGAAACAATTATCATCCTAAGGGATCATCAGACACTATTGATACCCATCACCACCAAGCTTTGAAAAGGGACAATCTATCCATACCTTCTTTAGCAAGACAATCAGCCATTACATTTGCATCTCTTGACACAAAACTGAATTTCACTTTGTCAATCTTCTTAACCAGTTTATCGATCTCCACCAACATCTGCCACCATGACCACGGTCTTTGTAATTTGTTTTCAATCCAGCTTAAAACTACTTTTGCATCAGATTTTATACACAGTGAAGCTTTCCCAATCCAGCCTGATTCAACAAACACTTCCATAACAGTCTTTATAGCGACTAGTTCGGCATACTCGGGTCCTAAACCTTTTGTTGGGCCGAAGAAAATTACCTTCATAACACTTTTTTTTATCTCGAAGGACACCACCGCAGCCAGCCTTCTCCTCCACCAACAACATAGACACTGATTGTCTTCTAAGCGTAATCCTCTTTGCCTTAGGAAGACTTTAGTAGGGATTCTATCCAATTTCAACATCCACACAAAGGATCTAATTTTAGGAGGAACCTTCATCCTCCAAATTTTACTAAAGTTAAAAGCTGTAACTTCAACATCGGCGTTCACCAACAACTCCGAGAGTTTCTTCACAGAAAAATGTCCCAATTTGTCATGAATCCAAACAATCTTATCAGGTATATTCGGGCACAAACTCATGCTCTCCATTTGTTTTTTAACTTCCTCCACCACTACCAATTCTCTATCCATAAGATGTCTAGAGAATACATCCTGCCAACTAATCTTCGTTAGATCTTCTCCTCTAGTCAACTCTGCAACTAAAACACCTTTGCACTTCACCAGCCTATAGAACCTCTCATATGTTTTGCATAAAGGCTTATTCCCACACCACCAATCTTCCCAAAAGAACACAGATTTACCATCCCCCAGAAGCCATTTAAAAGACTCAGGATTCATCCATTTATCTACTTCCAGCTTGTCCCAGTCATTAACAATACCTCGCCAAATCAAAGAGCACTTGTTAGACTTCGCAATCAGCATCTTCCAGCTTCTAGGCGACCCTCCATATTTAAAACAAAAGACTCTTCTCCAAAGCGCTTTCTTTTCGGTTGCATATCCCATTGTATGTGCCAATTTATTCCCCTCGCGACCGATGAAGCTGAATCAGTAGGGGGAGAAATTGCGAGCCAATTCTTTAATATCTCTCGTAACTTGACCAATATCAGACAAATCTATAGTTTCAGAGACGATTTTGTTGATGACGGTCCGTGAATTAGTTTCAGCAACAACCGAGTAGATCCCAATTTCAAGGGTAAATTGAAGACCTTGAATAACAGCTATGGCTTCTGCATAAAAAACAGAGGTAATATTTGTGTTCAATCTATAGCATGCCCCTATAATATACCCTCACTATCGCGTATGACGATCCCCGAGCTTGATATTGAATCCATCGAATTAAGCCCTGCATCTACATTTATCTTGAACATAGGTGGCACATGAGGGATCCATTTTGCAATTGGACGTGGTGGGGGATGGGCAAGGCCGGAGGACAAATGCTTAAATTCATCACAGTAGCTTCTAATAAATGTAAACACATCATCAACTCTCTGTTGTACTCTCTCATGTACCAGTTTATTCCGTGAGTACCAAATAGCCCATAGCGTAACTATAATCTGTCTATGCATGCTTGAATTAAAACTTCTAAACATGCTTAACAACCACTCGTTAAAAGTTCGCTAACCTGTATATGTTGTCCATACGACGCCCATAGAATTCCAGATGGTAGTAGCAAAATAGCAATCGTGTATTACGTGTAGAAGATCTTCCCTTTCTAGACTACAGCGTGGGCACATTGGGTCTGTTGCTACCCTCTTAATCACCAGATTCTGTAACATGGGAACATAATTACGAGCAAAATGCCAAGCTATAATTTTCACCTTTGATGGGCAATCTATCTTCCAAATATGGCTATAGAGATTGTCGTTGGGAGATAAGTGTTGTGACTCAGGAAGGAGGAGCTTATAGCCAATCCTTACAGTATACTGACCTGAGCCCTCCCCCTTCCATTTTAACACATCTTCTTGATGATACTTAAGCAACCTGATCCTCAGAATAATCTCAGCTTCTTCTCGCTTAAACACTGATCGAACCATTTGCACATTCCAGCACCTATCCTCTTGAACAATAAGGTCTAAGACGAGATGAACCTGTTCAAAGTATTCTGACTCAACTTTATTTGAGGGAAATCTTGGAAGCCAATAATCATTCCAAATCGAAACTGTTGATCCAGTTCCGATGTTCCAGCCAAACCACTTTTCAAGTAAGCCTCTGGCACACCAAATACTTCTCCAGATTAGTGATGGAGAAGACTTTAAAGGGGCTGTCAAAAAGGCGGACGCAGGGTAGTATTTTGTCCTTAGCAATCTGGCCATTAGGGACCCAAGGTTCTGAAGCAGACGCCACCCATGCTTAGCAAGGAGGGCTATGTTAAATTTCCCTAAGTCTCGAAAACCCATACCCCCTTCAGATTTGAGATTGCATAATTCAGCCCACGTACACCAATGTATACCTCTCTTAGTCGCTGACTTATGCCACCAATATCTAGCTGCCTTGGCTTTTAGTTCCTTGCAAAAAGATCCAGGTAACAGGAAACATGACATCACAAACAGAGGGATAGCCTGGAGGATAGATTTGATAAAAACCTCTTTACCCCCTATGAGAGTGTCGGCGAGCTGAGTCCGATTGTCAAACCGGTCACTCAAATATTTAAAAGCCCTCCCTCCCTACAATAGCTGGGATGCCAAGATAATTTTCTGGACTATCTTCCGCTGAAACTTCAAGAACACGACACACATCAGACTTATTACCTGAATTGGTGTTCGAACTGAAAAAAGCATGAGACTTCTCATAATTTATAAGCTGGACTGAACAGTCCGAATACTGAATAAGCACTGATTTAAGGTTTAGTGCTCCCGTAGAATTTGTTTCCCCAAAAATAAGGCAATCATCGACAAACAATAGATGAGTAACCAATGGTGTTCCCCTCGCAATTTTTACTCCTCTAAGAGTACCCCTTGAAAACGCAGTTTTAATCAACGCTGACAGACCCTCCCCACAAAGGAGGAAGAGATACAGCCTAAGCGAATCACATTGCCGTAAACCCCTCGTTGATTGAAAATGGTCGCTAACCACACCATTCATCACCACAACATAAGACACTGTAGATACACATTCCATGATGCAACTTATCCACCGATCCGAGAAGCTTAGTTTGTGCATGATCGACTCAACAAATTGCCATTCGACCCGATCGTAAGCTTTGATTATGTCTAGTTTCACCGCAAATGAGCCATTGCTTCCTGATCGCCTCTTCTTGAGAGAATGAAGCACCTCATAAGATGTAATTATATTATCAGCGATTAGTCGCCCTGGAACAAAAGCACTCTGGGCCCCATCGATACACCCATCAAGAACTTCTTTAAACCTGTTAGCCAAGACTTTTGTAATAATCTTTAGTAGCACGTTACAAAGGCTTATTGGTCGAAATTGTTTCATAATCTTAGCATCACTCACTTTTGGAATCAATACAATGTGAGTAATATTAATCTCAGAAATAGGATAAACACCATTAATAACATCGAGATAATATTGAGATACCTCATTACGAATAATATGCCAGAACCTCTGGTAGAATACGGCACCGAGACCATCAGGCCCTGAAGCTTTAAGGGGCTCATAGTTTGTAATGCAGAATAGACCTTTTTCTTTGTAAAATCTCTCAATAACTGAATGTTCATCTCGGGTGTCACACATGCATCTATGCCTTCTAGAACTGGTTATGGATCTGCAATCTCTGAAGAAGTGAATAATGTAGAGAAATAATCCATTGCTATGGTTTGTATCTCCTCATCATCATTATGAAAGACCTTTTCTTCAGTAACGAGGCCTTCAATTATGTTCTGCCATTTTCGTTTGCTTGCAAATCTATGGAAAAAGCTTGTATTACGGTCCCCATGGTGCAGCCAATTCGCTCTCGCTCTTTGCACCCAATAGATCTCTTCCTTGTCGAGCTCTAGATTGAGATTGAATCGTGACTCCATAAGGTCTAAAAGAGTAGTATCATCAACTGGTTTAGCATCCAGCAACTCCATAAATGTATGACTAAATTGACGTAACAAGTTAATTTCATATTAACTATCAATTCAGTTAAGAAAATATTAAAATATTTATTCTTAAATGGTAATAAATATTACTATGTTGATATTTTAATTTATTTTAATTTTATATAGATTTTAAATAAATAACTAAAATCCACACGTGTAAAATTGAATAAGTTTTTCATAAAAAAATTAGCCTAAACTATTCCGTTTTTTCTTTTTAGGTGCTTAAACTATTTTTTTGTCTCTTTTAAGTGCCAAAACTATCCCGCTTTTTTTCTTTTAGGTGCCTAAATTGTTTTTGTCCCTTTTAAGTGTCCAAACTATCATTTTTTGGTCAAAATAGGTATCTCGGTTTGACCTTAAAGGGGCAAAAAATGATAGTTTAGACACCTAAAAGGCGCAAAAAAAATTTAGGCACCTAAAAAAAAATGTGATAGTTTGAAGACCTAAAAGGGCCAAAAAATAGTTTAGCCACTTAAAAAATATATGATAGTTTGGGCACTTATTTTAACATTAAGCCAAAAAATTATATACATATCTTTTACTACTCTACCTATAAGTATTTGTTGAAAAAATATAAAAATATTAAATTTCATTAACATCATGTGTGTGACACAATCTAGTATAATATAATATTGTATATGGTAGAAGACTATTAAGTTGTTACACACATGCTAGACTAGGCATTATAATTTTTAATTTTGGTGGTTGTTTTTTATGTTAATTTTATGGTTCATATTCATGATTAGTAATTGTTTCTTTTAATAACATTATCATTAAATATGTGGTACATTGATAAGCAATATTACTTTAATCATGATAGACATTAAATCGTAAGTCCAATCTCAATCAACTACTCACCATTTCCCTTATAGAAAATCATCTCCTCTTATGTTGAAGACAATATTATATTATTGTTATTTCTTTGATATATTTGTATTAAAAAATGTTGGCACAAACTTTGCATGAATTAGATGAAAGGGAAGAAGGTAGTAGCATGCAATGCTCTCCTTTCTTTTATAATAATAGAGTTCCGAATTTCTAGATTGGTTGTGAGTTTTTTTTTCGACTTAATTAATTAAAGAGTAAAGTATAACGTGTTTTAATCTGTTTGAAACTTTTTTAAATAATAATAATAATAAAATTAATTGAATTAATACACAATCGACACAAATGATATTTTACTAATAAAATAATAAAATTATTTTGATACACAAGTCTTTCGATTTTAAGGTTTAGAATTTTAGGTTAGGGTTTATGGTTTAAGCGTTTAGTGTGTAAGGTGTAGAATTTAAGATTTATGATTAGAAATTAGAGTTTAGGGTTTAGGATTTAGGGTGGTAGAGTTTGAGATTTAGTTTTTAAATTTTATAGAATGGTTGTATAATTTTTTACACAATTTTTGTATCAAAATATAACCCATAAAATAGAAAGATTATTATATCATGTATTGACCATGAAAAAAAACTTTTCCACAGACATGTCTAAATTCACCTTAAAAACTAAAATTTAACAAAACCCTAAAACCTAAACATTATCTCATACGCTCTAAAACTTAAATTTTAACATTAAACCCTAAATTTTAACTACTAAAACTTAAAGCTTTAAACTCTCGTCTAACTCCATAAACCATAAATTGAACCCGTTTGTGGAAAAATATTTTTCCATAATAAAAACAATACTTGTAGTAATTATTAGTAAATATTG